>NTPY01000198.1:60536-90596 GCA_002922825.1 Brachionus calyciflorus
GCAAATATTTTTTTTTACATCAAAAAATTTTCAATCAACATCAAAAATTTGATGTGACATTAAAATTTTCTGATGTTTCTTAACGAAGCATCAAATTTTAGCCGACTGGGAAACTTGAGTTTGGCAAATCATCGAATGATTTAAAATTAGATATTTTGAGTCTATAGTTAATTATTGAATAAAATTTATTTGTTTTCGAAAAAGCAATTGATGTTATTAAATTGAAAAATAAAAAATATATTAAAAAATTCATTTTTAAAAAAAAATATTTAAGAGATGTATAACTAAGCTACAAAACTACTCTTTTAACTGTTTTTGAATATGATTTTAAAATTTTATAAATTTTTAGTTCTCTCTGGAATAATAATTCTGTTGAGGATGTATAAATTATTTAATTAAGATTAAATAAGATTCTTAAAACGATGAGATATCCTATTTATTAGACAAGACATATTCTACTTTTTTCTACTTTATTCATCTTCATCTAATATTATTTTAATTTTAGTATTAAAAAGCATTATTTTAACTATGTAAAATAATCTTTATTTATTTTATTTAAAATATAATTTTGGGTCGCCCCGGGGTTGGTCCGAATGGCTTTCGCCTTCGTTTAAACCCTCAATCTAAATTGTACAGATATAAAAAGAAAAAAAAGATAAATATTTATTAAACATAGCTAAGTACCTAATAAATTTATAAATTTCACTCATCTTAAAATCCTTCATAAATTATGTCCACATGCATATAATTCTTCAATTTAATCAAAATATCAATTCTTTACTTAACAACAACAAAAAAATTTACTGGAGATTCGACAGCTATCCGCTATCTACTTGATTATTTAGGATACTTCGACCTCTCCTTCCACAAAAATATTTCAAAAAAAACAAAAAAATCTTATTTTAAAATCTAATTTTCAAATCTAATGGCAAGTGTTTTGAAATCTATGAAAATACCTCTGGTCACGGCACCAATGTTGTGTCCGAGAGTTTTAAGACTATATTTCTAATTTATTTAACTTAAACTAAGGTAACTAAGCTGAGTAAAAAAAAGGAAAACTAATTTAATTTCAATTTAAATTTAATTTTATTTCAACAAATAAAAATAACAAAATAATAATAACTAAATAAAGTGTCCGGTTCTCGTTGTGGGGAAATTACAAATAATAATAGAAATAAAGGAACATAACTGAGTTAAATAATAATTGTGGCTTCACTATAAATTATATAAAAAAAGAGAAAGAAGTAAAAACGTAAGTGAACAAAAAAAGTGTTTATTTTTATGTTTTTCCCTTTCTTAAATATGAAATTGGCTAAGTTATTTTATAAACTTGAACTCGTGATATGTTGCATTTTCAAACCAAACAGTTAAATGTAAACACTGTTTTGCGAATGCAACACACCTCCCTTGCCAAAGAAAAAGACTCTCCTGAGACTTAAAAAAAATAAAAAAAACAACCTCCAGAACAATCTGTTGATTGAAGCTGCTGAGTTTCTTAAAAAAAAGGAAAAACTAACAAGACCAAAAAAAGTAAAAATTAAGTTTTAACAACGTTTATAATGATAAGCTGAGTCACTATTCAAACACTAACATTGGTGTACCATAACCTTGATGTGGAGTCCGGCATATTGGGCACTTATCTACAATTGCAATAAACTTGGTGTGGAACTCTATTTTTCTCAAACCTTCTTGGCGGCTTGATTCAACACAACTGGTACACACAGCATGACCACAGGGTAATAACTCAAACGCACCTTTTCCGGAGTCAGCCATGCTACGGTCGCACACAGGACACCTAGCCTTAGCTACTACTAGAACAAAAGGGTGGAAAGTATGAACATGGTCTTCCATTCCGTCTTTGTTTATCCATTTTTTACAGATAAAACACTCGATTGCGTCACTAGGCTTGCTGAGTTTATAAAATTGTAGCCTCTTGAGTCTAATGTCGTGCATCAAATACGTAGGTTCATCATTTTGCTGAATTTCTCGCTTCACCTCACTTTTCTCGATCAATTCAAAGAAAGTCTGATTGACCTTGTTACGTCCAGACCCAGTACCAATTACTAAATCTCTAGGGAAGAAGTTTGACACGTTCAATTCCTTTAAACACTGCTTTATCCGCAAGCAAGTCATGGTACAGTTGCACGTTATACTAGCGCTCATAAACTCAAATGACTCGCTTTCAAAAAATATTTCTGTGGACTGACCGGGGAATTTAAAGTTAACTAAGGATCGAATAAATTCCTTTGCATCCTGAGTATTTGGCAAATTTTCGACCGACACTAGGGACGGAGGTCTAGCAATGGGAATGCCACCAGACACTTTAGACACAATCTTCAAAGCCCCAGCAGGTCTTACGTTATAGGCTTTTGGATCCAACGTTGTTCTTTTAGGCATTTTCTCGAATTCTGAACTCTCATTTGAAAAAATCTCTGAATCTGAAATTTCACTTAAATTTATCTCGAACTCTTCAATGGGTTTAGGTACGCGAAGCTGAGTAATCGGAAGATAACGGGGAGATGTGAATTCAAACGGGTAACGGCAAAGGCGCGGTGGTACCTTAAAATTTCTATTTGTTCTACTCAAATCAGTTGACGACTCACAGATAATCGTATTATTCTCCCATCGTATTTTGTTAAAAAACGATATAACGGAGTTGTGATTTTTCGGCTCTACATACTGAATAAATACGCTTGTTTGTGGTTTTTGACTCGGTTTGAAAAAGAAATTAGCGATCTCTCCAAAAGCAAAATAATAATAGTTGATTGAGTGATAAAAAACGTACTCGGCATTTCAAAAATTAGGCACATTTCTAAACATCACATCATAATGTTCCCCATTTTTCAAAACAGGTCTATTTCTGATTTTTCGAATGTAATTTGGCTCATCATTTAAATTGAATTTTTATTTAATTTAAAACAAAAATTTGAATTTTTAATTTTTAACAAAGAATTATTATTTTTAAATATGAGATTGAATTAATTTTTTATTTATTTTTTTAATTTTAAATTTACAAAAAAAATTTCAAAGAAAGCTTAACGCAATCTTAACTAAATTTCCTTGAAATAGCTGAGCTCTCTATATATTTCTAACAGAATTAAGTATCATCTCATCATTAATAATTAAAAATATAAGACTATATAACGGAGTAAAAATAGGTAAAAATAAGAGTGAAATAACGAAGCTAAGTTGAATTGAAATGATATGAGAAATTTAGATTTTGAAAAAATCAGGTTTCTTGCGTTGGCGCTTAGGACGAGAGTTTACTGGGGAGTAAAACGATTTGCTTAGTTGATTTGAAGTACCAGGACCATAAGTGACATATTTTGTGGCAAAATAGAATTAAATTTTCTAATTTTGTTTTTATTTGAATTTTTATTTTTGGTTGAACCAACTTGATTAACCTCTAAGGTTTTTTTAGCAGTCACTACTGGCACAGCCGCTTGTTCAGGTTTTGAAACTGACAAGTCCCCGTGACTATCAACTATACGTTTTGCTTTGTCTATCCCTTACCTTTTACGGGATTATCTGACAAATAATCCAACGGAGCTTTTAACAGAAAATCTTCATCCTTATTATCGTCGATTTCTGTTAACCCTGTAACCGAAATCGGTGAATTCCTAGCATCACTCAGTTCGCTATCATTATTTAAATTTTTAAATTTTGCAGCCTGATAAAAATCAGGTCGTCTCCGATGTCTAATTGGTCTTGGAGATTTTCCAGAGGCTAAATTGTCTACCAATTTTTGTAAGTAATAGTTAGATTTATATAAACTTACGATTAATTTTGAGTTTTCATCACTCAAATTTATCGGAACAGCTTCACTCTCACCCATTTGAGTTGTATGTACGTTAGGCACATCACTTGGGATAACCCTTTTACTATCACCAGCATGTGTATTTAAATCACCGTGTCCAGCGGTTATATTTAAGGGAGACCTAACGAATTTATTAATTAAATTAGTAGGTCCTGTGCTTGGCTGAGTTAATTCTTCTTGTAGGACTGAGTTTTCCAAATTAATTGACCCGTAAAAACGTTTTAGATTATTTTTATGAACTATAAATGGTTTACCACGTTTTACTAAGTGTTTTATCTTATAATTCACGTCATTTAAACAATCAACTACACGGTATGGACCTTTCCATTTATTAAAGAGTTTTTTTGTAGTACCAGGCTTGATCACATGGTTATACATCAAAACTAAATCATCTTTTTTAAAGTTAGAACCGCGGACTTTACGGTCATGGATTAGCTTAGCTTTGTCCATCCTAAGGTCTCTATTTTCAGCAACTGTTTTAAAAATTTTTTCAAAGTGGCTTCTCACCCTATATGCATACTCATCCTTCACCAATTCAAACGGTATATCCTCGTCCACTTTATGATAACTAGTGTCAAACTGAGGTAATCCATGATGGCAAAGATCAATTGGCAACTTTGGTAAACGCCCAAAAAATAACTCGAATGGACTAAACTTAGTTGTTGAGTGTATAGCTGAGTTATAGGCATATTGTAAGTTATCTAAATAAAGGTCCCAGTCGGTTTGATTCTCATTTACATAACAAGCCAACATTTGCTTTAAGGTACGGTTGAATCTCTCAGTCACCCCATCTGTTTCAGGATGATATGGTGAAGTACGAAGCTTGTTGGTATCCAGGAGTTCCCATAACTCAATCATTAGTTCTGATTGGAAATTTTTTCCTTGGTCAGTTAGAATTGAATCAGGAATCCCGTAGTTACACATAAAATTAAAAATTTTTTTTGCGGAAGTCTTAGCTGTGATATCTTGCAAACTATACAGCTTAACATACTTCGTAAAATGGTCAATAATAACCAAAATATATTTCTTACCAGTAGTCGCCACAGGAAGAGGACCAACTATATCAGCAGCAATTAATTCTAACGACCTAATAGGTCTAAGAGGAACCATTTTTGCTGAGTGAACATTTCTAGATTGCTTCACCTTTTGGCATGTTAGGCACTCTTGCACAAACTTAAATACATCCTTTTTCATGCCTCTCCAATAAAAACGCTCTTCAATCTTATTAAGTGTTTTTTCATAACCTAAATGACCTGCGAAAAGACTCTTGTGCAAATTGTCTAGAACTGTTTTCTTATCGCTTTCAACAATAACAAATTGGTTGAAAATTTTATTATTTCTCTCGAATTTTCTAAACAAAATGGAATTTTCCAAAAACAAGTTTTTATACTCTCTTAAAAGTTTCAGCTGAGTTTGGTTTCTTGGTTCTACGTGTGGTTGTTTATGACCGTATTCTAAAATCAAATCACTAATCCATTTTAAATCACAATCACTTGTTTGAGCTCTTAATTCGACAAAATACACCATAAATTCACAATTCTCTTCATCATTTTCAGCACCCGCAGCTTTTATTGGCAGTCGAGATAATCCATCAGCATTCTGGTTAACAGAGCCTTTTCTATAGATAATTTCAAAATCATAACATTCAAGACGAATTAACCAGCGAGCGAGTCTTGCAGCAGGTTCTTTTACTGAGCTTAGCCACTTTAACGGCTCTTGGTCGGTGACTATTTTAAAGGTTCGACCGAAAAGGAAATACTTGAAATTCTCAACTGTTTTCACAATAGCTAATAGCTCTTTCTCACTTGTGGAATATTTTTGTTCCGCTTGGCTGAGTGTCTTTGAATAAAAAGCAACTGTTCGTGTTATTTTTTTCACACTCTTGTGACAACACACCTCCAATACCTACATCACAAGCATCAGTTTCGACGATGAAAGGATTTTCAAAATTAGGCAATGCCAAAACGTTTTTGCCGCAAAGTCTTTCTTTTAAAATTTTGAAAGCTTTGGCACACTCCTCTGTCCACAAGAGTGACTTATTAGTGTATACAGCGGCTTTATAAAGTGGGGTGGCTATTTTACTAAAATCTCTAATAAATTTTCTATAATAGGAGCTGAGTCCTATAAAACTCTGCAGCTGTTTAATCGTTTTGGGTTCTGGTATTTCCTTAATTGCTTTAATTTTGTCATCTTGGGGTAAAATCATACCATTTGATATAGTATGACCTAAGAAAGATATAGTACAATAGAAAAACTCACACTAACTAAGCTTAATTTGCAACCCATAGGTTTTCAATTTATCTATTACCCATAAAACATGTCTAATATGCTCCTCCTTAGTCTCCGAAAATATATTCATGTCGTCCAAATAACCACCTACAAAAATATTAAGCCCCTCCTTCAAAACCTTATTCATGAACCGTTGAAATGTTGCGCAAGCATTTGTCAATCCCATAGCCATCACTAAAAATTCGAAGTGACCAAATTCGCAAGAAAAAGCTGTGTAGTGTCTTAAGGATGGGTCAAGCATAATTTGGAAATATCCGTTTGACAAGTCAAATTTCGTAAAGAACTTAGCTCGCGTTAACCTAGTTAGTTAACAGTCAATATTCGGGAGAGGATAGGCGTCTTTAACAGTAACTTTATTCAACTCTCGGTAGTCTATAGTAATTCGGATGGATCCGTCAGGTTTACCTAATAAGCAAAAAAGGAGAGCTCCATGCAGATACACTTGGCTGAATGAGCTTTGCTGCTAACATGTCACTGAGCATTTTCTTCACCTCATCTCGCTTATTAAATGGTATTTTTCTCAATTTCTGACGTATTGGCCTTTCATCAGTCACGCGTATCACATGCGATATACCTTCGGTTTGCGTTAAATCTTTGAGAGAATTAACGACAATGTCTGCACACTTATTTTTTAAAAATTCTCGAGCTGATTCGATGTCTAAGTCGTCTTCGATCGAGGCTTGATGAGCTGAGTATAAACTTTCCGGGAAAACTGAGTCGACAACAGATTTTAGGTTTTTAATGATGGGTCTGGTAGCTGACCAACTATGTAGCACGTCTAAGCCAATTAATAACTGTGGACTCAATTTTGGAACTAAAATAACCTCGCGTTTACTTTTATAATCACCCAACTCTAGTAAAACATCAGTTTTATTTAATGTGTTTGTAGTTGAGTTGTTTGCGTATCTTAATGTCGATTGTAGGGTTTTAATTCGAGTAGCACTTTCATTTTGACTTATTACAGATGATTCTAACATTGTAACGTCACAACCTGTATCAACCTGAAATTTGACCGGACAGGAATTAACCAAGCAATAACCAACAATCTTTCTTTGATCAACTTCTTTTTGATCAACGTTGATTTCTTCAATATGATTTGATTTTGCATCAAAAGCTACCGACTTTGTTGGATCATTTCCTTTACTTTCAACACTCGAATCATTTGGACAAGAGCTGGCATAATGACCCAATTGACCACATTTATAACAATTGATTCGATCACTTGTTGATTTCGAAGGTGAGTAGTTAGAACGAGACTGAGTAATATATCGATTCGTTTGTTCAGGCGCAAAACTTACTCGACGAGATCCATTATAATTTCTTTGCTGAGTGTCAGCCGGCTTCATTTGGTTGTTATAACTAGTCGAATCGCTACGTGGACTCATATTGTAATTATAATTACTAGACATCTGAGTATTAAGACTTGGCGTTGTAGAACCATAGTAGGCAGTTTGTCCACCTCGATAACTTAAAGCACTCAACAACGATTTGTTTTCCTCATGTCTATTGATAGCACCTAAAATTGAATTAAGGTCCATCAAACCTAAATCACATAACTTGGACTTCAATTCATAGTCGTTTAAACCAATTAGGAACTGCTCTTTAATAAAATACTCTAACATTTCAGGATCAATATCTGGAAAAGCAACTCTTGCTAGCTTCGTCAACTAAGTTAAATAAAGCAATTCTCATCTTCTCTTTGAAGACGTTTATAAAAATCAAACCTTCTTTTGCTGAGTGGTACCTCTGGTCGTTTGAACAACTTGCGCATATAAACTTTCAATTCTTTATATGCTATTTCATCATCCCTATGAGTTTGTATATTATCTAATATTTTAAAGCATTCTTCATCCAAGCACGACAACAACACGTTCTTTTTATTCAGCATTTGATTTGCATGAATATAAATATCGAACGTCTTCAATCATGGTTCTACATCGTGGTTTCTCGTAAAACGTGGAGGGGCTTGAATGTTTGAACAATTATAAACCATAATTTGTTTTCCTGATTTGATTTTTGACGAAGAACTTCGCTTAGGTGGACTAGCTTCTTCATAATCGCTTTCAGATTCAGTATCGGACAACGGTAAATTCATAAATGTGCTAGTGCTTAGATCTTTTCGCTTCACTGTCTTAGTTGATCTAATACTAGTTGACTCACTTTCTTCGCTAGAGGACTCAAATCTAATTCTCTTACTTGCTGAATCAGGTGTTTTAGACTGTGGCATACGCCTATCAAAAGCACTAGTAGATTGGATGATTGGTTTGCTTACACGTCTCTTGGAAACGTTCTCATTGAATGGATTATTGAATTGAACCGGACTACCATTAAATGAAAATTCAGTACCTGAATGGTTTGAGAAACTTGTAAACTTAGGAACAGGTTTTGGATTAACCAATTCTGGTACATTAGGACTAGAAATCACTGCTGTCGTTGTTGGTAGAACTGGAATAGCTTGAGTTGAGGCAACAACAACTGAGTCTGTAACACGCTGTCTTGACCTTTTTGACTTACGTTTTTTCAAGAAAAAGAAAAGAAAAACGGGGAAAACAACAAATAACATAAAAGAAAAAATAATCCATGGTTTAAGGAAAAACCAAAAATATTCATTTAAATTATCATAGAAAGAACTTTTTTCCTTTTTATTAAACATAGCTAAGTACCTAATAAATTTATAAATTTCACTCATCTTAAAATCCTTCATAAATTATGTCCACATGCATATAATTCTTCAATTTAATCAAAATATCAATTCTTTACTTAACAACAACAAAAAAATTTACTGGAGATTCGACAGCTATCCGCAATCTACTTGATTATTTAGGATACTTCGACCTCTCCTTCCACAAAAATATTTCAAAAAAAACAAAAAAATCTTATTTTAAAATCTAATTTTCAAATCTAATGGCAAGTGTTTTGAAATCTATGAAAATACCTCTGGTCACGGCACCAATGTTGTGTCCGAGAGTTTTAAGACTATATTTCTAATTTATTTAACTTAAACTAAGGTAACTAAGCTGAGTAAAAAAAAGGAAAACTAATTTAATTTCAATTTAAATTTAATTTTATTTCAACAAATAAAAATAACAAAATAATAATAACTAAATAAAGTGTCCGGTTCTCGTTGTGGGGAAATTACAAATAATAATAGAAATAAAGGAACATAACTGAGTTAAATAATAATTGTGGCTTCACTATAAATTATATAAAAAAAGAGAAAGAAGTAAAAACGTAAGTGAACAAAAAAAGTGTTTATTTTTATGTTTTTCCCTTTCTTAAATATGAAATTGGCTGAGTTATTTTATAAACTTGAACTCGTGATATGTTGCATTTTCAAACCAAACAGTTAAATGTAAACACTGTTTTGCGAATGCAACAATTGCTTTTTCATATGGTGTTTCAAATCTTCTTGATGGTGTCATTACACTTGAATATTCTCTGATTTCATTTGCGATTAGTTCAAGTTTCGATTTGCTGGTTAAAAATTTTACAAATAGAGAGTTTGCTCTTTCTTCTATAGTTTCCAGGTTGAGTACTTTGTGAATAGTTTTAATTGAGGTTTTGAGTGGGAAATATTTGATAACTCTGAGTATTTTGTTTCGGAGTTTGTATTTATGTTCATAATTTTTTCTTAGTCCTGCGGTAGTAAAGACCGTGTAACATGTTTTTGTACTGTTTACTTTGAAGCCCCGAGATTTGCAAAAGTCTAAGATGTTGTTTATTGCTGATTGAAGAACAATTTCGGCCTCTTTATTCGTAGAGCATGATATCCAAATTCCAAGATCGTCTGCATAAAGTGCTACATTAATGTCTTTTTGAATTATATTTACAACGTCACTAAAATAAATAATAAAAAGTGTGGGCGAAAGGCAGCTACCTTGTGGGACCCCGCAATTTATTGGTCCAACTTTCGATACTGCTTTCTTGTAATGAACTTGATACGTACGCTCTGATAAAAAACTAATAATCCAATTAACAATGCATTTGCTTAAATTTAGGTCTTTAAGTTTTTTAATTAAACCGGAATGTGAACATTTATCAAACGCTTTTACAAGGTCGAAAAAGACGGCAGCTGTTATTTTTTTTTGTTTAAAACCATGGACCACTGATTGAGTTAATCTAAGAATGTGTTCTTGCGTAGATCGTTTTTTTTTCAGAAACCTGCTTGGCGCTCTGGCCATAACTTGTTTTCTTCTGCCCATTTTTGAAATTTACTATTTACGATTCGTTCTAAAAGTTTGGATAAACAGCTTAGAAGTGATATGGGTCTATAAGATGAAGCTAAATCTGGCGGTTTTTCTTTCTTATGAATCAAGATAATTTTTTCTTTTTTATATTTTAATGGTATATGACCCAGTTTTAGTGACGAGTTAAATATCTTGTGTATTAATTTGAGTGTATTAAATGGGACATTATTAAGAGCTTTGTTTGATATTCCGTCAATTCCTGTTGCGGCCTTTTGGTTTAGTTTTGTGATTGCGTCTATTATTTCTTCGGAGGAGATATAGTCAAAAATTATAAAAGATGGTTTAGAAAATTGCTGATTATTTTCTAAATTGTTGTCGATTTCGTTTGTGAAAGTTTCAGACAAATATTCTGCAAATGTTTCAGCTATTTCATTTGGATTTTCGACTATTTTGTTATCATTTATTAGTTTTATACTTTCCGTTTTGTTCAATTGTCAATTTTCGATTTTGTTTATCAAAGACCAATGTTTTGAACTTGAGCTATTAAAGTTTGATAGTTCGGCAAATTCAGTTTTTAGTTTATTTAATTTGAACGATTTCAATTTTTTTTTTAAATTATTATTAATAGAGTTGAGAATTTTTTTATGTTCAGGTAATTGACTTTTTTGAAAAATTTTTCTTATTTTTCTTTTTTTTCTTATTAGTGTTAACAGGTCTTCTGGTATGGTTAAAACTTGATTTGTCGTTTGAGCTACACTAAATTTGTTTTTAGAGACTTCAATGGCTTCATTTATATTTGAGACGAGTTGGTCGGCCTGTACTTCTAGCCCATTTGTTGATTTAATCATATTAGTCTCGTAGTTTACTTTATTTTAAAAATTTCTAAACTTATTCCAATCAATTCTGGTCATGATTTTTTGGTTATTATTTATTTTTAAATTTTTAAAGGATGTTATAGTTGGTTTATGGTCACTAATAATGTCTTTAACAGTTTCAAATTTTAGAAATTACTTGATCATATTTGAAGAGCAAATCGAGAGATCTAAAACATTTCTCCTGCGTAAAAAAAGTTGGCTCATTTGAGTTTAGTATAAAGAGGTTTGCTTAGCTAACCAGTTCTTCTAGGATTAAACCTTTATTGTTTACGTCTTTACAGTACCAGGTTTTACTTTTTGCGTTTAGATCACCTAATAAAATAAAATTCGAAAATTTATTACTAATATATTCAAAGAATTGTGTGTTAAGTGTTGAATCCGGACTTGAATAATACGAAAAAATTGCCAATTTTTGAGAATTTTCAAGTTCTAGCTCTACGCCTACTATTTCTTCATAATTTATTAGAATATCAGAAAAAACAATTATTTCACATTTTAATGAGTTCTTTACCAGGAGCGCCGCTCCACCACCTCTTTGTTTTTTGTCTGAAATTCTATCCGCCATATAAACTTGAAAATTTTTGAAATCGAATTTTGATTTTTTTTTTAAATATGTTTCATTTAGACTTATGATGTCAATTTCGTGATTTAAAGCAATTTTTTCGATCTTTAGTTTTTTAGTTGAATTGTTAATTGATTGACAATTTATGTGTAAAAAGTGATTAGAATCCATCATTGTCGATGAATCTATCTTTCATGAATGGATCATCATTGTCTATATTTTTGAATAATAAATTACTCATTTGATTGCTAAATTCATTTCCTAAATTTTGACTGATTAGTTCTAGAATTGGTTCGGGGTCTTCGTTGGCCGCGGCTGTTATTCTACTAATGTTTTTAAATAGTTCAACCATACCAATGGCTTGTTTATTTGGAATTTCATCTCGTGCTTTTTGCGAGTAGATTTTGTTAAAAGATCTGTTTGTTTCGAACTTTTTTTCCAGTTTTTGTTTTTTGTTTCGACTGCTTTTACCAGTTCCGGGCATGCTTTTGACCAAGCCGCGTGGTTTTGGCCACAATTAATACAAAGGAACTCGTTTCGGTCCTTTACCGGGCATTGTTTAAAATTATGGTTATTGGCGCACACATTGTGGTATATGTCTAGTAGACATACTTCCGTTTTGGCTGTGCACTTGGCCATTGTGTGTCCAAATTTTTGGCATTTAAAACATTGGTCCGGACTTATGCCGAATCGCCAAGGGAACACTTTTATGCGGCTGTATCCGATTTTTTGATAGTCTGCTTTGACTATTTCGTTGAATTTGTTTGAATCGGATAAAACCGCTTTTACTAATTCTAATTTTTGTCCTGATTGTTTTTTTACCATTCTAAGAACGTTGTTTATACCATATTCTAGCTTTAAGTGCTATTTTGCTCTTTATGATTCTATATTGAAATTAAAGGAATGCATCCTGATGCCATGTCTTTAGTGATTCGATTTGTTCTTCATTGTCAGATTTTATTACTAGTTCTTCTTGTTTGTTAATATAGGCTGTTCTAAGTGATAGATTTGGTTTTAGTGCTTTAATGTAGTAATTTTTTTTTTTAATTTTTTTAAAAATAATCTTGATTTATCTACAAAAAAATTAAAAAAATTAATTTGGGAACTATTAAATAAAAATTTGAAAATCTTTTGTTTTGGGTCACATTTTCCAAACAAACCAACACTAATAAACATTAGTATTTTATTAAAAACATTTTCATTAGACAAGGATCGTCTCTTGATAATTTTAGTCAATATTTGTCATCGTTAATTATTAATTAACAGAAAAAATGGTTCTATATCATTTCTGAGAAAATTTTTTTAGTGAAAACAGACAATTTTTTTTGAAAAATGATATTAGGGAATTTTTTTTAGAGAAAAATTATTAGAAAAAAATTATATTAGAGAAAAATTCAAAGTCAAATTGAGAAAAAAAAATTTTAAATTTGTTTTTTTAATCTAGAAAATTCTTGATTTTATTCTAGATGGATTTAGAAAAACTAAAGAATTTAAGCTTAAATGATTCTCCGTATATAAGAATAAGAAATCGTAATATACCTAAGTAAATAAATGGTGACAAGTCTGGATTATTAAAAGTAGATAATCAAAATAAAGATTTTTATGACTCGAACTATGAGTTAATTAACTTAGACGTTCCATGCTCTCAAGCATCAAAAGCTTCATTGGTTGAATATGAAATTAGTGATGTTTCTGATGAATCTTGTAATGAATATTACATAATCGATGATTTAAATAGCTCTAAAGAAAGTGAAAATGAATGCTTAGCATTATATAAAGAATCATCAAATGAAAAAGAGTCTATAAATGAAGAAATCATATTTAGTAAAACAACAAAATCAAAGCCAAAAATAGTTATTGGAGATTATGAGTATATTTATGAGAAAAAATATAAAGATAAAATATATTGGCGATGTTCATATGTGAATTTAAGTACAAAACGTCATTGTAAGTCAAGAGTTCACACTGACTTAAATAATAAGCTTCTAAAAATGACTAAAATTTCTCATATACATGATTTAGAACCTGACGATGTGGACATTAAAAAATTGACTAATGAGATTAAAGCAAGAGCCAAAGAGACTGCTGAAAACCCGAGGTACATAATTACTGAGGCATTGACAAAACTGTCAAACTGTGAAAGTAATCATATAGCATCTAAAGAAAATTTAACACAGCAAATAAATCGTATAAGAAGTAAAGAGTCTGATGGAGCATCAGCTAATCCAAAAAGTAAAAGAAATTATGATACCAGAAAAATTAAAGTTAACATATTCCAATCAAAATTTTGTACTATTTGATTCAGGTCCAGAAGATGAAGAAAGAATGATTATTTTGGCTAGTGAAGAGAATATTAAATGGTTGAATAAGAGAAAAGTTTGGTGTATTGATGTGACTTTGAGATGTTTTTCAAAGTGCACAAATCAGTGGTTGTTGGTTCCATTTAGTTCAAAATTTATTTAGACATGTACAGAAAAATTGCTTAATTTCTTTTTATCGTAGTAGAACAGACCACAAATTTCGTTTATGTTTTAGGTATTTGAAGTTTTTACCTTTTGTTCCCGTTCAAGATGTTGTTTATGCATTTAATATGCTAAAAGAAATTTCACCAAATGAGTTTGAGCCTATACTAAATTATTTTGAAAAATATTATATTGGATTGCCTATTAAAAATGATATTTTGAAAAGAAGTGTTCCGTATTTTCAAATAAAATTTTGGAATTTAAATAAGAGAATGTTAAGAGACTTACCGCGAACTAATAACAACATCGAAGCGTGGCATAAATCTCTTTGTCAAGACATCGAAAGTCTTCCAACTTTTGTTAAGCTTTTAAAACATTTAAGAAAAGAACAGAGATATGCAGAGAAATTATTAGACGAGGTTCGTTTTTAAAAGACCAAAAAAAGAGTTAAACAAAGACCGAATGGTTAAGTTGATTTTAGAAGAATATAAAAAAGAAGATTTAATTAATTTTTGGGATAAATTAATTTTGGAATTTGATACTAATAAATTAAAAGAAGCAAAAAATTTAGAAGATAATGAAAGTGATTAGATTATGTATATTTTTCAATTAACTATTTCTCACATTTTCATTTTTTTCTCTGAAAAAAATAATAATTTCGATAAATAGATCAATGATAGATAAGGCAAGTTTTTTTTGGCTGTGTGTAATTTCAACTTGTATTAAAACAACGTCAATAAATTTACCTTAATATTTTCAACATGACAATAATTAATTTGACTAACCAAAAATTATAAACATAAATTAGACATAAATTTGACAGGTTAAATATTCTACGTGAATAATTTAGACATGAAAAATGTACAAACAGTCATAGCTTTCGGAACTCCTTTAACTAAACAATTCGGAATTCGGAATTTTTTCTCCGGTCTTTACCGCTTTTTAATTACGCTAAATGTTGAGATATTTCCTTTAATTCTGAATATCTTAATCACTTTTTTAATTTATTGAAAAAAAATTTACTAGTCAAAGCTTCCTAGCTAAATCATTCTCTTATAATTCTTTACATGTAATTGGAACCGAAACATAATATTACAATCGGCAACGTAGTATTTCTCCACATTTTTTAAACTCCACCCTAAAAAATAAATTGCGTAACTTTAATGAAATAAAGTGAGAAATACTCTGAAACGTTACAATCTTAGAATTAAGGAACGGTCAATTGAAAAACCGACTTGAAAAAAATTAAAAGATGTGAGAAATTAAAAAAAAATAAAAAAATAAAAAAGGTGAGAAATTGAACCATCCCTCTTTTTAATTTTGAAAAAAAACTTTTTTCACCGAATAAAGCGATTTATTTTTAAATTAGCATTTGATTGGCCGAATCAGATTTCAGTTAAAAATCAGAGATTTTAAAATGCAACATGCATAAATGATAAATGTTATTTAATATTTCAGTGTTTTGAAACTGACTGGGTAGGAGATCAAAGGTTGCAAAAGAGTCTATTTCCTATCTTACATTGGAGATCTTGATCCAGGACAGTATAGGATCCTAATCCAGTACGGTATAGGATCCTAACATCATTTCCTTAGGAATCCGTAGTATTATACAGGATTTTTTAAGATCCTATTTTATCTGAACAATAACTTTATAAGAAAAATATGAGTTTTTTTAAGATTTTTTAAGATCCTGTAAAACACTTGAAATTTCTTTATTATAATTATTTAAGATTTGGTCAAGTATGATAAGAAAATATTGTTATAATATTTAGGATAACCTAAGATCTTTATGGACCCTGGATTATTCCTAAATGTTTTATTTTGATTATTCCTAAATGTATTATTCCTAAATGTTATATTTGGTCAAGATTAATTTAAATGTTGTCAAATTTCGCATCTGCTCTTTCAATAAATTAAAACACTTGGTTCTGTCTTGCGTTGACGATATCAACCTCGTTTTTCACTCCATCTATTGAATCTTTAAGAGAATTAAACTCAGTTGACAGTAAATCGAATCGTTTTACCAATCATACAAAATTGACATTATCTCCTCAAAAAAAATTATATAAATTAATCAACATTTAATTTTTTAATTTAATTACCCCGTTATTTTGAGACTGAACATTCAGTACTTTTTTATTTGTTCTAAGTACTTGCGGCTTTTCTAAAATTGGTTTAGAAATGTTTGCAGCTTGAAAAAAAAAATTAGTTAATTTTTATATTCATAAAAAAATCAATTAACTCACATTGCGTTTGCTTAGCAGTTGATGATTTTGCGTTAGAATTAGTTGGTGCCATTTTGTTTTGAAAAAATTTCTAAAAAAAAATTTAAATTTAAGAATATCAAATTTAAAAAAGTTAAAAAGTTTTAAAATTAAAAAATAAATTCTAAAATGCGATTAAGAAGGATTTGAAATTAATGCCCTTTACATTAAATAACTTTAAATTTGAAACTTTTATATTCAAAAATGTATCCAAAGAAAACAGTTTGCGAATTTGAAAAAAGTTCCGACGAAGAAAATGTCTTATATACTTCAAAAAAAATTTCGCGAAAAACTTATTTAGCTTATTTTGATAGATTCGATTTATCGCTCAAGAGAAACTTCTTAAAATGATCATTTATTTCTTCCAAATCCCAATAACTTACCTAAAACGTTAAGCAGATTAAAAAAATAACCTTAAAAAAAGAAGTTGAAATAAAAAAAAAATTTTTTGTGAAGATTGGATGTTTCCTTTGAATGATCAAAAAAGTTGTCAAAATGGAAAATGTATGAAAAAAAATTTAATATCGATTAATTATGATTCTTTTTCTTACATAAATATTCAGCCTCGGATGACAACTTTAAATAAAAGTATCTAGAAGAAATCGAAAGTTTTTGCTCATCTAAATCTGAATTTTTAGACATTATTCATTGTGAACATTATAAAAGTCTTCACTGCTCGAAACAGCTTAGTATAATGGCTTAAACTGATGGTATCTCAGGATCAAAATCTAGTTCACAAGATATCTGGCCTTTAATAATTGGATTATGCGAATTACCAATAAATTTGAGAGAATCAATAAAAAATAAAATTGTTTGTGGAATTTGGTTAAGTAAAAATAAACCAACATCAGATATTTTATTTTCAGCTCTTCTTGAAGAAATATCTCAAGTGTGGAATAATTTTTATTTTTTTTTCATAATTAAAATCAATGAGTGTTGAATAATTTTTGAAAAAAATTCAAAATCTTTCGTTTTTTCTATACGTATTTACGGAATTATTTGTGATACCCCCGCTAAGTCAATTGTTCTGAAATGGCTATTTTGAATGTCCATACTGTTTAAATCCAGGTATAAAAAAAATTATAATTTTACGTGTTTTCTAATTTAATGCAATTATTTTTTATTTTAATCAGAATATAGAGAATATAAAAAAAAGCTAAAAAATTGACTTATGGTCAAAAAGACTTTGAACTACCGTAAAACCTTGCAAACTACCCCGGGGTTCTAGGGCATAAACAGCCATAGCCCCCCTAGCATAAAATCACTAAAGTCCCAGTTTTTAAATAAAAAAAATTCAATAAAAGACCGGGCTTATTAAAAAAATAAAATATTTTTACTTTTAATTTTTCAAAATTATTTTCAATAGAGCCCCAGGGCGTGTTTTCTTATTTTTTTCTACAGTCTCATGGGATTAAACTTTTAATAATCTTATACACCCATGAGCTTAAATTTTTTTCATTCATGAACAAAAACCACGTTGTAAATTTTTTAAAAAATCTATAAATTATGAAAAAAATTCTTTTTGATTTTTAACTTAAAAAAATGAAATCTCCTGTAAAAGTTTTACCAAAAAGAAGACGAGGAAGACCAACTAAAGAAGAAGCTTTGGCTTGGCAAGAATTATTAAATGGAAGTAACAAACAACAGCAATCATTAATTAATGAAGAATCTAGTTCTTCGTCCGCTTCAATTGATACTGATGACTCAACTCCATCTTCTTCATCATCTTCTTCAGCGTCATCTTCGCCTTTGGTTGTTGCTCCTTCAAATTCAAATGTAAATGGTCCTGCTTCATCCACACCGAAAACTCAATCTCGCCATGCTTACCGATTAACTTACAAAATAAATGCCGTTAGATACGCCGAAAAGTATGATTTGAGTAAAGCATCTAGAAAGTTTAAAGTCGACAGAAAAACAGTTAGAACTTGGCTCAGGTCAAAAAATGATTTTCTTGAAGAAGCGAAAAAGAAAAACAAATTTAGATTATCAAGAGGTGACTCAGCACTTTATCCTGCGGTTGAGACAGAACTGTATCGCTGGATCTTGGACAAGAGGCAAAGTGGGATTTGTGTGAATAAGAGAATGATTACTACAAAAGCTCTTATCATCAATGATGATGATAAGTTCGTGGCTTCCAATGGTTGGTTTGATAATTTTCTTGAAAGAAAAAATTTGGTATTGCGCCGAATAACAACCTCTGGTCGCGAATTACCTAGAGAAACTGGTAAAATAGTCACCGACTTTTTAAAATTTTGCAATGACCGTTTTGTTTATCGGGAGTTAAATGGCGATTCTTTAATTAATATGGACGAAACCTCAATTTACTTAGATAGTCCATATTCAACTACATATTCAGAAAGTGGTGTTCGTCGTGTATCCGCTGTTACAACAGGAAACACTCAAACAAGAGTATCAATTGCATTTTCAGCCACTGCTTCGTCCAAAAAATTAAAACCTTTGATTTTAATCCCACGCAAAAATCCACTCAAAAATTTTGTTCCGCCAAATAATGTAGTGATCATCTATGGAACAAATGGTAACTTCAATGACTCAATAATTGGAAATCAATTCGTTGATAAAGTAATTAAGCCGCACATGATTCTAAATGATTTAGAAAGAGTTGACTTGTTATTTGATTGTGCTCCATGTCATTGTACTTCAGTAGTCTCGAATGCTTTTGCAGCTGCAAATGTCAATCCAATTTTTGTTCCAAAAAGACTTACCAATCTTCTTCAGCCGGCTGATATCGCCTGGTTTCGGCCTTTGAAAGCATTATATTCCAATTACTGGAATAATTGGTTTGTAAACTCAGAAAAAAGTTACACTAAATCAGGTAACATAAGGTCGCCGGGTTACGCTCAGATAATAAATTGGGTAAGCGAGATTTGGGAAGCGTTTGACCCTATGATTATCAAAAACTCTTTCGACCAAGCCGGGATTACTTCTAATATGATTGATGTATTTCACAGACAGCTTAAACATTTTATACTTAACCAGGAATTCACGGATGATATTGATGATGATGATGCACAGAATGTAAATGGCTTCTTTTCAGGCGAAGAAGTAACAACTGATGAAATTTTTGATCCTACTGATTCATCTGATGATGAGTCGGACATAGAAATTAATTAAATATTTTTTTACTCAAATTCTAATATTTTTTTTTATTTTTTATTTAAATTCAAGTTCTAAAATAACTACAAGCCCATCAAAAAAAAAATAATTTTTTTTTATAAGCCCATTAAATTTAATAAATTAATTTATTTTAACCCCGGGTTTTAACATTTTTTAACGCCAAAATACTTAAAGAGGAAAATTTATTTTTAATTTAGAACCCCACCATTTTTTAATCTAAACCACATGGGGTAGTTTGCAAGGTTTTACGGTAAGATCCAACGAAATGTTTAGAGAGGATGCAAAGAAAGGAAATGAAAAACAAGCAGTAAACGGTTTAAAAGGAGCTATCGAAATTTCAAAAAGTCTTTCATTAGCAAATTCCATTCCGATAGATTATATGCACCTGGTGTGCTTGGGTCTTTTTAAGTCAATTTTAAATCATTGGTTTAATTCAAATTTTCACAAAAAAAAAATATTATAAAGGTATTTTTTGAATTTTTTTTAAACAAATTTAAAAACTTTAAAATTTAAAAACTCTTAAAAAAGGTAAAAAAACAACAAGAAAAAATTTGGAAAAAGAGCTTAAAAAATTTAAATTTCCACATACTCTTAATAGAACAAATTTCGACTTTAAAAGTATAAAAACATGGAAAGCAAATGAGTATCGAACCTTTTTCTTATATGTCTGTATTCCATTATTAAGAAATATTCTGTCATCGGCTGTTAAACTTTTGCATAAATGTGAAAGCCAATTAAATATATCCAAAGCAGAAAATTTATTAAACATTTTTTCTAAATGGTAAATTAAATATTATGGACAAGAAAATTTAACTTTTACGTTTAATTGCATATCTAAACATTTAATTGAAGATGTAAAATTGCATGGATCGTTAATCAGTCATTCAATGTTTAGTGTAGAAGGTTGCCTTGGCTACTACAGGAATAGTTTAAATGGAACACGAGGACTGGATAAACAATTCTTAAAAAGTAGTTCAGTTTTTCTTTTTTTTGTAATTTTGAAAAAATTTTGATTACTTTTTCCACAAGATTCGTTATTCCATTTCGATTCAATGAATTTTTAAAAAAATAACAATTAACAGCGTTTGAATTCGAAACTTTTGAACTCGAGAGTTTAGAAAACGAGATATTTTCAAGCAAAAGATAAAGAATAAAAAAAAAAATTTTTACATCAAAGGAATATTCAGACTAGGCTTAAATAAATCTAGCAATTTTATCAAATTTAAAGTTCAAAATGAATTTTATTTTTGAGAAATAAGTTATTTTTTTGAAGTAGAAAACAATTTTAATTCAGCTATTATACCCTATGAAATTTTAACTCACAATCTTTTAGCCTCATCCAACATCAGAATTCCTAAAGAGTTGCAGTTTTTAAAAGAAGAGAATTATTTTATTGATGTTTTTTATTGTTGTAAAAATAAACAAAAAACTCAATAATTATTAATAGCTTTGATATTGTAGAAAAATGCATAATTTACGAAGCCAACAATGATTCGATTTTCTTTTGCGTATACAGTGTGACCTCGATTTTGTTACCCTTTATTTTGTCAAATTTTGATTTTGTAAAAAAAATTTCAATGACGCACAAAATCGTAATACTTTCAATGTTAATTTTGTTCGATTTTGTGAAACTTTATTTTGTAAAGTTTTGATTTTGTAAAATGAAAAAAAGACAATATTTGGTTGCTCACTATATATTTTTTCACATAAAATCAACTTGATTTTGTAAAGTTTCTATTTTAATAAAAATGGTGAGACAATCGTTTGACATTTTAACAAAAAAACAAATATTAGATGAAATTGATAAAGGGACAACTAATGAGGTCATCACAACAAAGTTTAATCTAAAGAGTCATTCGAATATTAACCGTATTAAAAGTAATCGTGTAAAAATTCTTGAATCATTTAATTCAATTGACTCACCATTGAAAAAAAGTCTCAAGAAAACAAAGTTTGATAAAATTGATCAAGGTTTAAGAAACTTTATTGATAACTGTAATAACAACGGACTTCCAGTAAACACTCGTCTATTAAAAGAAAAAGCCAAAGAAATTTCCGAAAAAACTGGCATTTTGAACTTTAAAGCGAGCAATGGTTATCTTCATAACTTTACGACAAGATCGAGTGTTAGTTTTAAGACTATTCATGGAGAAAGTGGCAGTGTTGATCCGGATATTTTGATCAATTGGAAAGTGAAACTGAGTGAGATGATTGCCAATACAGATCCAGAGAACATTTTTAACGGCGACGAGCTTGGGTTATTTTGGAGAATGTTTCCAAATAAAAGTTTTGTATTGAAAGATAATGTGTGTCGTTTAGGAAAATTAAGCAAAGAACGCATGACTGTTCTTGTTATTGCAAGCATGATGGGTGAAAAATTGCCACTTATTGTAATTGGTAAATCAGCGGAACCAAGAAATTATCACAATCTTATCAAGCTCAACATTGACTATTACAACAACGAAAAATCGTGGATGACTGCTCACATTTTTACTCGTGTTATTGAAAAATTAAACAAAAAAATGATCAGTCGAAAACGAATCATTATTCTTTTTGTTGATAATTGTACTGCTCACCCAGCAAATCTAAACTTTTCAAATGTCAAGATTTTGTTTTTACCCGCAAATACCACAAGTGTTACGCAACCAATGGATGCTGGTGTGATTAAGTGTCTAAAAGGCTTTTATAGAGTAAAACTTTGTCGAAAATTAATAGCCTTGATGGATGGTAATACAATGGTAAAACCAAGTACAATCAAGATATTTGATGCCATTGAAATGCTCAACTCTGCATGGGATCAAGAATTAAATCCTTCAGTTATAAGCAATTGCTTTAGACACTGTGGTTTTTTTAGCGCCAAATGTCGTACTGAGCCTATTGAACATGAAGAAATCAATGCCGAGCAAGAGTTTGAAAAACTATCTTTGGAGTTTTCGCATCATTATCCTGAGTCAAACTTGGAAAAATTTGTAGAATCTGATAAAAAGCTAAGCACTTATGAGTGCTTGGATGAGGTTTTATCAAATGATTCTGGTGGTGAAATTTCTAACAATTTAGAAATTGAAAGTGAGGACGAAGAAATAGAAGAGATTGAACCCGAAAAAAAAATTACGAAACTTGACGCTTTGAATTTTATTGACAATTTAAAGTTATATTGCACTCAAAGCACTCAAAGCACTCAAAGTGAGTGTAATGAGATGCTTAACTTATTAAGAAAATTTGAAAATAAAATTTATGAAAAAAAACCGTTTATTACCAAAATAAATTAAATTTCAATTAACTAAATTAAAAATTAACGTGTTTTTATTTTAATATTTTGTTAAATCAATAAAATTTTTTTAAAAAAATTGCTTGTTCGATTTTGTGAAGTTTTGATTTTGTGAAATTTTTTTGATTTACGCTGACACTTTACAAAATCGAGGTCACACTGTATGTACTTGAAAATGAACATGACTAGATTTCATATTCAAAATAACTTTTTCTTAAAAAAAATATTTTAAACTAAAATTTTTTTCCATTCGTTTAAAATTAGTAAATTATCCTTTAAAATTTTAAATTCTAAAGATCATAAAGTGTCCTAATGATTTCTTAAAAAATCTTGAAAAATTTAATATTCATTTTTTAGAATAAGAATTAATCTTAATAAACTTATGAAATCTTTAAGAGACCTAAAGAATCTTAACTGGGGATTTAACAAAAAAGATTCTTTGTAGGACTCTTATAAGATTCTTGACAAATCCTAGAATTGATAATATTTAAGTTTAATTAGGAATAAAAATAAAAGATCTTAAGTAGTTCTTAATAAATCTTAATTTTTATGATCCCTAAATAACAATCTTAATAAGATTCCTATAATAAATCTTAACCTTTTCTTGATATTTAGGATTTTTTCAGATTCTTTAGTAGTCTTTAAAGGAATCCTAAACAAAATCTGAAAAAATCCTAACTTATAAGAATCTTAGAAAGATCTAAATAAGAAATTGACAAGAATCCTGTTCCTGAGATATCTTAGGGAATCTTGTAATATCCTAAATAGGATTTTGTTCCGCAAAGAATATTACCCCTAATTTTTATTCGATTATTCCGAATTCTGGTTAATTTCTTTGGGGTGATTTTCTTAAAGAATCTATGTAAGTAACAGGACTGTCGAACTGTTTTAACTACTCCGATCAAGTTTTAATAAAGTAATAACAGTAATTTAGAAAAATCACTGTAGCCACCAGATCACATAAAAAGTCGAGAATTTGGAATAGACATATACAGTGAATTCTCGATTATCGAGACTCGTTTGGGAAACAAAAAAAACGAGTCTGGATAATTTTGTCTCTATATTCGATAAACATGTAAAAGACAGAAACAAAAATTCACTAAAAAAGTATCATGTCTCGATAATCGAGAATTCACAATAATCGAATAGTTGGTCTTTAGAAAATTTTGCCCATATCTGGATTTATAAAAATAAAAAAAAAACATACAATACCAAGGTTCGATTTTTTTTATATTTTTTCAAAACTCCTTTCAAGAATAAAAAAATTGAAATTTTATTAAATATTATAAGAAAATTAATCAAAGACTGTTGTCAAGTCAATTTTCAAAATGTTTTCTATCTTTTATTTTGCTCCACCCATTCTCGTATACCCATCTTTTAACATTGCCAGAAAATTTTCTCATTCAATTCAATAGAAAAAGTTTTTTTATTTTTATATAATTGTAGTTAAAAAAAACAACAACAATAAGAAAGGAACGAAATTAACTCTTATCGAAATTAATCCTCACGATTTTAAATATAAAACAAGCTAATTAATTTATTAATTAGTATTAAAAAGACTACTTAATTGGGGTATTGTTGATAGTATGATCAATTGTTCAGGTAATTTATGATCAATTAAATCATGTTGAAAGTGTGATCAAGTTTGATCATAAATTACCTGAACAATTAATTTTTTCTGATCAACAAATTGATGACCAATTTTATTATGATCAAGAAATTTACGATCAATTATATTAAAAAAAAAAACTAAAGGTAGAAAAATTCCGATTTATTTCAATTCAATATTAATTTCTAATAAAGTAAAAATTTATTCGAATCTAGATAAAAAAGATATTTTATTTGTTGCGGATTCTAAAATTATACACCTTTTCCTTTTCTGTCTCGACTAAAGCCAAATTTTTTTCCTTACAAGGACGGCCTCTCTTTTTATTTGTCATTTTTTGATTTGGCTTTGTTAAAACTGATGAAATTGCAGTAGTTGTTTCTTGACTAATCTCAGGCGGTTTCAATGCAGCTTTTTCAATCTGTAAAGCAGTTCTTGGAGACTTATTTAAGCTTAAACTCTCCAAACCAGCATCTAATTGTTTCAACTTAGATTCAAGATCCGATTCTGTTCTTTGACACTTTTTTAACGAATTTTCATGTAACGCCTTATCTTTTAAACAATTCGAAATATATAAACAAAAAGTCGCAAAATTTTTTTTTCACTCCAATGAAACAATTCCAACTCTTCTGCAGCTTCATGTAAAATATATCTCTTATGAGAATTTAAATTTATAAAAGCTAGTCTTCTGTTAATACCCAATAATTTAGCATGTGAATGAAATTCAGTTATCAAGTCTGAAATCAAATTTGATTCCAGAGTAATAAAAGTATCACATTGTACTTGACTTGACTCACATTGTAGAAAGCATAGTTGATTGATCTCCTCATTAAAATTTTCATTATTAATGTTTAAATTGATATTTTCACACTCATCACTGGAATCATCGTTTGTTATCAACTCGCCAACTTCTTCGGAATCATTTTCTGATTTTTTTAAATGGTCATGTAATTCGTCATTTTTATGAACATTGTTGAATACTTCACCAATCACATTAAAAATTTCTTTGAAAGCTTGAGATCTACTTAAGTTATTGTTCCAACGCCACATAAACTCATCCAAATAGGATTGTATATACATTTTGTTACATCCACGCATTTCCCTAAACCTAACCTTTACAGTATTCCATAGAGATTCGATTTTGTTAGTACAGGCCAAAGTTTCAGGGTCGACAAAATTTAAACTATGGTTTACTGTTTTATGGACATTTTGATTATCATAAAGCTCAGATATTTTATTGTAAGAAGACCACTTGTCAGAATAGACGATTGAACCTGGTAATACATGATCATAAATAATAGCTAGAAGAGTTTCAGCTTTACGATTTGGTACAACCTGAAGATAACATCTCCCACTTAGTCTCTCTATAAGACCAAAAACCCAAACCTTTTTCTTTCTTAGATCTTTACCTTTATTGTATTTTACTTTCCCGAAAAGGGACTCATCGATTTCAATAATACAACTTTTTCCACCTAACTTAATATTTGTTTTATCTATAAATACACAACAACAAAGACGTAAATATTTGAAAATTTTTGATACTGTGTAACGTGAGATTTTTATTTCATCTAAAATATTAAGTTCACATGATTTTGCAATTCCGATTTCCAGCGACCAACACTTAATTAACTGACAAATAATTAAAATAGGAATTTTGAAAATTCCAAAAAAAGTCCCCTCATATAATGAGAAAAAAGAAGCACATTTGGTACAACGCCAATTATATAATAAGAAATTAGATTTATTTTCACGTTTACGACTTTTAATCTGCATCACACAATCACATTTTGGACAACGTTTTTCTTTTGGTATAAGACCAATAGATTGAAAATTCTCAATTAATTCTTGTTCACTTTTTTCTGTATTCATTTTTTTTTAAAAAATAAGCATCTCTTTATTTTAATTTTAAAAAATTATAGAAAAGTTTTAGCTTAGATAGAAGAGAGTGAATAAAAAATTGAAGTAGACTAAGTAAAAAAAGAGCGTGACTTTTTCAAAGTATATGAAAATAGTCCCACTGATTAAATTTTTTTTTAAAACTTGCTAAAACTAAAACTTACTAAAAATCAAAAGGATTATTTTCTGTATTATTTTTGATTTTCTGTGAATAAGCATAATATTTATTAAATCAGATTCGCCTCATAATAAATTTCAACTTAAAATTTATGGACATTAGCGAAAAAGTATTTTGCTTAATACAATGGCCAAGCTACAAACCAGGATTGTTATTTGCAGTCCTAGATTTTAAATGCTTTGTGGAAAGCATTAATAAATTTTATGTATTTTTGGATAAAAGTGAATTGAATAAATATGTAAAGATTGGAGAATGGTATGATTGTAGACACGCTAAAACGAAATATTCTTGCAAGTTATTATTTGTTGATAATTATAAAAATTGTATGGAAGAATTTACAAGTATAGCATTAAAATGTAAAAGCAACAATTAACTTATTTTAATTTATAAAAAATAATACGTATTTCTTTTTTTTTTATTCAATTATCTAATAATAAATTTACTTAATATTTTTTGAATTTTTATTAAAGAAATATCTGATCTTAAAAAAAATTTGATGATCATAATTGATCATGAATTTTTCGATAATTTTTATAAGATCACACTTTCAACATGATTTAATTGATCATAAATTACCTGAACAATTGATCATACTATCAACAATACCCCTTAATTGATCTATATTCTTTTGACAAAACACTATAAAATAGAATCAAATCAACGAACATAACAAGAATAACTAGCCGAAGGTTTCAACTTTTAAGCTTATTTTTTTTCTTTGTTCAATTCTTTCAAACATTTCTAGCGAAATATTTTCAAAAAATAAAATTTTTTTATAGGTTTTTTTATTAGTTTTTTTAAAAATTTTAATATGGTCAAAAATGACCCACTTTGGTCTTTAATAATCGGTCGGGTCATTTTTGACCCACCTTTGGACGGATAAGAGTTAAAAATTTTAAAATAAACGCTGTGTGAGTTAAAAATTGCAATATTCTCACACGCTCTTTAGAATTTAATTTTTAATATTTTATTTTCTTGCAATAAACTGACACGCACTTGATACACTTGATTCTTGCTATCTAAAACTTGTACAACACGTTTTTTTTTTTACACGCTCTTAAGTTAAAGCTTAACAATACTTGATACACGCTCCGGTTAAGCTTAACCGGCTGTCACCAGAATAAGTAGGGACATAGGGATATAAAAAAGTTAACTCTCAAAATATTTCTTTATTTTAGCGATCTCTTTTATTCAAAAGCACATAGGGGTATAAATTCTTTTAAAAAGAGGCTAGATGAAAATCATTTTTTACAAATTATTCTCCTTTTCGAGAATTTTAATTTGGTACCAAAAACTCTCAATTTAAGTTTCTTCAGAGTGGGATAAAATGCAAAGACGGAGACAGAGGTGCTCACACCCCTACATATTGTATTTTTATCATTGAATTTTTCTAAAATTTGGCAATTTATCTGTAAAATTTACAGATAGACTAAAATTACATTCAAGTAAATAAAAATTTCAGAGATCACTTAAGATGAGTAGAATTTTTTCAAAAATCTATTTGATGACATTTTAAGAATTGTAAAGATTTTGATGACCGTTTCGATGACATTTTAAGCATCTAATTTCTTTAATGAAATTTTATTTTTTCTAAATAGTTAGACTGACACTTATTTTTTTTTGTAAATAAAAAAAAAATTTTAAATTTTTTTGATGACCAAGAAATGCATTTTGAATTAATACAATTAACAACACTTTTCTTTCTAAGTCAAATACAGTGTGACTATTTAAAACGAGTTTTTTATTCAGACTCGACCCCTTTGCTTTGTACAAGTAAAATAGAATGTGATAAAGCCAAGGCTAAATTAAATACATATTGTTCAATGTGTGGAATTATAATGCCTGTAGTTAAATTTTTAGTTATAACTGATCAAACAGAAGTAGTGGAACGTTTAGCTTTATCTATTTGTGTTGGACCTGATAAAAGTAATACTCAAATGTGCAAGCAGTTAATAAATACATATAAAAAAACAGTTTATGAAGTTTTGCAACAGACACCTCTATCTGAAGATGAATTGTGTCATGCCTTTTTAGAGTGTAAGCCCGTTACTAATAAAGTTTTGAATTGGACTATTCCTCCAACAAACATATCTAAACCAACTATTACAACTCCAAAAACTCCCTCAGTAAGTTTTAAATTTTAATTAAACTCAATTATTATCGTTAATTAGAATCAGCATAACTCATGCTGTAATTTGATATGACTTAAGTCTTACTTGATAAATGTAGATTTCTGTTATTATACAAAAATGTTAAAAAAAATTACTCGAGATACAGTCTTCCTTTGTTAATCCTACCCCGCTCTACTCTGGAAACTTCTATTATGCGACATCAAGATGAATTAATTTTGTGTACTAATTTTAGAAATTTAAATATTGAAAAGACGTTTTTCATCATCTCGATCTTGACATGAAAATGAAAAAGGAATGCTTTTTTTTATTTTAGTTACTTAATAACTATAAAAATATATTTTTAAACATTTTTTAATTAAAAATAAATCTTTAGCTTTGTTTCTTATAGGCTTAGCGATTTATGCCCGGTCTTTCAGCATACATCAAAAGCTTTTTAATTTATCAATAGATAGCCCTGAATGTCCTCTATAAGAAATTATGGTTGGTTAACCCGTAGCACCTCTCATGTTCCTTTTATACTTTCCCAAAGTTGATACCCCAAAAACTTGGCCCAAATGAGCGATGACTTTGTTACTCTATATCTTTGTCCCTAAACTTAACTTTGGGAAGTTTTTTTTTAGTTATTAGGCCAAGGCTTGCTCTTAATTTTAATGTTGTTTTCCCAACACCTTTTATGTTTTCCATTTTGACTATTTAAAAACTCAATATATTAAGAAAAAAATTGTGACTTTCCTGGTTGTATGGAGATGCTGGCCATGCTCCGATTTCTATTTTACCATTTTTTTGTAAAAAAGCATGTGAATTACCGTAGATTTGAGAATACTTAACGTCGCTGGCGATATTTGCTTGATTTATGACCAAAATGTCTTAATTTCAAATAATAATTAAAAATAGCATTGTTTTTAATCTCAGCTTAAGTTTTTTTTTGCAAAAATGATTCTCTCGAACTCATTTTAAAAAATTTTAAAGAATTTATTTTTAATTTGTACTCTAAAATTTCTCAATTACTTTCGTATTTTTGTTTATTTAAGTGATAAAAACTTATTTCCGGAAAAATAAAAAATTATACTTAATGGACCAAGCGGGTTTTTTTAAACCGGAGTTTTATTTTGACCGCTACGATTGTATAAATTACCGTAATGCCTTGCTATTTCTTGCGGCATTTTAACTAGAAATTTCGAATTTATGCCTACGCCATAAACACGTATTTGTTTGTTTCCAAACAAATTTACTTTTTAATACCGTTCAATGACGTAAGTATTGAGGGAAAATTTCCAAAAATAGCTTATAAACTTTATTAATGACCTAAATAAGTGAAAATAATTTTGTTCATAAAAAAAATTAGTCATGAAACTGTATAAAAGATTGAAGGGTTGAAAAAACCCGTTT
>NTPY01000198.1:104955-137006 GCA_002922825.1 Brachionus calyciflorus
TTCTATATTTTGAATTCTATCTTTTCTAAATTCTATATTCTTACTTTCGATATTTTTTTCTTTTATATTTTGAAAATTCTTAATTTTTTTGGTTTCTATATTTTGATAGTTCACCCTTTCTAAAACTCAACAAAGACCGCTTAGACAGCCTCATAGAATACCCGATTTTCTAAAAGGTCATGATGAAATCTATTCGAATATCATACTCATTTTTGCATAGAATTAACGGATTTTGTGGAAAAAATGGATTTGAACTGTTTACGTACGAAGTCTTATTTTTTAGAAAATTGAATAGTGTTTTTTTAGAGGGTTTTCAAGAGTTTTTGTGTAGCCTTGCTGCGAGTTTCATGCACTAAGAATCAAAAACAAAAAAATTGTTTTATTAAAATCAAGTTTTTAAGAGATTAGAGAATTTAGATTAAGGGAAGTGTTTAAGGTTAGTCTTAAAAGTGAAAAAAGGGTCATAAAAGTGTTAAAAAAGTGATTTTATGATAAAAAAGGAATAGATTGTCTATACCTCAATTTAGATGCTGCATTTAAAATCAAGTTTAACTTACACTTAAAGAACCGGTCGAGTCAAATTGACTTTTTTTTTTTTATAAATTTCAAATTTAATTTTTAGATTAACTATCAATGATATTTACATGTTTTAATATTTATTTTAAAGCTTTAATTATGAGCTGTTAAATTTGATACATAGTATGTTAAAATCTTTTATGTAATTTATTTAATATTTAAACAAAGTTTTCGACGAAAATAGCTGCAGCTAATTTTGTCCAGCGTTAACCAATATTAGTGTTGGGAGTCGACTTGAAATTTTTGAAATCAAAAAAAATAATTAAGACGATTTGTTTCATAAATAATATGATCTTTTTTGAAAAAGAAAAAGGTAGGTAAAAAAAAAATTTAATTTGAAAAAAATGAATTTTTGTGAATTAACCTGATTTCAGACGGTAATTTTACGATTTTTTCATCTTTATAAGTCTCAATAAATTTAATTCTTGTTAAGCCCAGTGAGCTGAATTTTTAACATGCCAACACCAATTCTCTAATATCGAACACTTATTCGTTAAAGACTAATGTTAAATTCAATTTTCTTTAAAGGGTAAAGAACAGGACAGTGAGCCTGAAACAAAAGCAATAGAGTCAATAATACTAAGCAAACAAGGTCAATGGGATTCTTATGTAAGCTTACATAGTTATGGTCAATTTTTTTTCACACCTTGGGGTTTCACAACAATTCTACCGTCAGATTTTGAAGACCTAGTGCAAAAAGCTAAAATAGCTACGAATGCAATTAAATCTGTGAATGGAAGTGAATATCAAATAGGACCATCTTCATCACTTTTATGTAAATTTCAACAAAAAAAAAACAAAAATAAAATTTAAAAAAATTTTTTTGTAGATATGTCTTCGGGTGGCTCAGAAGATTGGGTAAAAGCAAAAGCCGGCGTTAAATATTCATATAGTATTGAATTAGGACCAAAAGATGCCGACTTTTTAAATGGCTTCATTGTACCAGAAAGTGATATACCAATAGCTGGCGAAGAAATGTATCGAGGTCTTATAGCTCTTTACATTGAATTAATGAAAGAAAAACCAAAATTTTTATAAACTTTTATTTGCAATTTAAACAAAAAATAATTTACTTAAAAAATTTTTGCTTTGAATAATAAAAATTTGAAAAATAGCTTTTTTTTTTTGTTCAAAAAAAAACATGAATTTTTTTGCTAAACGAATAGTTAGACCTAATTTAGCACAGCTAATACAAAAGGGTCAACTCTCCACTGATCCATATCCGTACACTACTGAATTGTACAAGAAAAATTTTATTAAATATCCGACTCAATCGAAACAGGCAATTTTACATGATCAATTATACATAGGCGATGAGCGTTTGCCAAGTTTAGAAGAGAGGCTAAAAGACTTTAAGGATCCGAGTGAATTAGAGTCGACGCAAATTGGAAAACAATGGGATTTACCAAATTTGAAAAAAGTACGCAAGGAATTAGATGCTAGAATTGAAGAGAATAAAAAGTCTAAACAATTAGAAATTGATTCGAAAGAATTAAAAAGTAAGAAAGAATTTACTAAAAAAAATAAAATTTTATGTTTAGAAAAAATTAAGAATTTATTTGGTCTTTAAGTTGAAGTTCCTGTTGAAGAAGTTGATAGGCAAATTAAGGCTTTGAGTGGTTTGAGAAATGTCGTTATGTCTGCACAACATTATGGTCTTTATAAGGATTTATTTGAAAATGATGTTTTTAGACCTGTTGTTGATCTTAAAGTAAATTATCAAGGCAAAAGAGTTTATTATGGAAATAAAATTCAAGCGAAAGATGTAAGAAAACAAAATAGTATTTTTTTTAATTTAATTTTTTTGGTTGCGTTAACTTTTAGTCGTATTTCCCCCAGTAACGTAGCTCGCCCTCCTAAGCACCAGGCCTTTAGGAGGGCGAAGAAAATTTTTAAAAGGTAAATTAAAGGTAAAAAATGCCTTTAAAGGTTAATTTATTCGAAGAATGCCATTTTTCCTCTTAATTTTATATTTTAGAATTTTTGTTTCATTTTTTGTTTCCCGTTATAAAAATTTAATTTTGCTCTTAAAGACTGGGCCCTTGGGAGGGCGAGCTACGCCACTGATTTCCCCCGTCTTTTTTAATTTCAATCCATAGTTGGTAAACAATCAAAAAAAAGTCACTCAAATCAACTAAAAGTCTGACAAAAATTTTTATCAAAGTCAAAGAAAGACTTGATTTTTTGAAAAAGTTTGCAGAAAACTCAAGTTTAACTGACTCTTTCAAAAATATTTTTTAAGACGAATTTTTACTTTGGTTTTTCGATATTTTAGCGAAATTTTCAGGTTTATGAAATTTTTGTTTTATTTTTATCACAGAAATGTGGCCAAAATACAAAAAATTAAGAAAAAAATAAGGTTTTACGGACCCATACCTAACGACTCGGAAAAAAACACGGACTCGTTCCGACCACTTATTTTCATTTAGAAAATTGTCTAAGCTTTCTCACAAGATCATTAACTAAATTATATCATGAATTCATTATTGTTTACAACAAGTTTAGAAAAGAGTTTCAACTAAATGAGAATTACAGGATAATATTAAACTAGGGACGAAGGAGGCATCCGACAGCTTAGATAAAAGTCTTGCATGAAGACTCGTAAAATTTAATTAAAAAAAAATGATATTGACAAAGTTATTTAAACCCTTGCTAGGACCGGTCCGTGTTTTAGTAGCACATCTAAATTTAGCTTTTTTTATATTTATACTTTTAATTTTTAAGAAATTTCACTAAAAACCAACTCAGAATTCAAAAATATAAATTTAAAGCCAAACAAATACTTGACTTTCTAAAGATATTTTCCAAAGTTGATTCATAACTTTACTCTCCTTTAACATTTTGCAAGTTTATTTTATTAATTAGATTTTTTTGATCTTCAATTTTACATAAAAAAGACCAGAGTTATGTTCTTAAAGGTTTTGTCACAAATCAAACCTGAATTAACCCTTAAACCCGAACAATAACGCTGTTTATCTAATTTTATTATATCTGAATTTTCGCCTTATTTCATTATACTATTGGTGTAAAAAAATTCGAATTTTAAATTTTTTACTTTTTTAGAAGAAAAGTATAAATTATGTAAACACACATACCTTCGCGATATTAGCATTTTGTCTTCTAAATTAGAAAAAAAATTAAAATTTTAATCTTTCAAAACTAAATGGTTCATTGATTCAGGTCAAAAATTTAGTTAATTCAAGCGAAGAAAAGCAGCTCCGAATTTAAGTAAAAGACTAGTTCAGCCTTGTTTTTTGGAAAATTTCTGAACTCTGTTTCAATCAAATAACTCTCGAGAATATATTTCTGTAAATTGACCCTTACAGGCTCAAGATTAAGAAAATCGTAATTTTAATCTAAGAAAAATAATTTTAAACAATTCGAAATATTTTGAATCTGTTTAAAATAAAAAAATATTTTTCTTCGGTTTAATAAATTTTTGTTTTTTTTTTATTAAAGACATTGAATGCTCCAGAAGTAAATTTTGAAGACATTTTAAAAATCAATGAGAATAGAAAAGAAAAATTATATCATACTTTAGCCTTTGTTAATTTGGATGGCAATTTTAACAATAGTAATAACGAAGTTTTACTATGGTTCAAGTAAATAGAAAAATTTTAACTAAAAATTAGAATAACTTTTTTTTTACTTTTTATTTAAAAAAAATTAGATCAAATATTCAAAATGGCGATTTTAAAACAGGTCAAGAAAACATTAGTTATTTACAACCATTTCCAATGAGAGGTACCGGTTGGCATCGTTGTGCATTTGTTTTATTCGAGCACAAAAACGAAATCGATTTCCAAATTGATTTGGAAAATTCGACACAAAATTCAAAATTCAATGAGAGAAATTTTAAATTTTTGAATTTTTATAAAAAATATTCAAATGATTTGGTACCAATTGGTCTCTCTTTTTATCAAAGTGAATGGGATTTAAGTGTAAAGAAAGTATTTCATGATTACTTTGATTTAAAAGAGCCCGTTTATGAGTTCAACTTTGAGTCGAAATTTTTGCCAAGATTTGAAAAGTATCCGAAAAATCCACAACCATTCAATTGGTATTTACAAGAGTATACTGATAAAAAAGAATTAAATGAACATGTTGTGAAAGATTACATGAAATTAGTTGATCCGTTTAGACCACATCCAGAGCCAGCTAAGTATCCATTGATTGATTTGAAGCGAAATGGACCACGTTGGTATAAATTTGAAATGGAAAATTTAAGAAAACGAAGCCAACAATTCAAACAAATACCATTCGAATATTTCTCACCAACAATTAAAATTCAACAACAAATTCAAAATTTACCATACCAACAAAAGGAATAATTATTTTTTTCTATCAGATTGTTTTTAAAAATAAATACAAAATAGTAAATTTAAAATTTTTCTTTAACTTTAATTTTACATTTTTCATCTAAGACATCTCATTAATTAAAGTAAACAGAAAAATTAGTTCATCAAAAACAAACTTTAAATTTTTTTACGGAAAAAAAAGTTTGATCAAACATATGTTTAGATTGCTTGGTTTATTTCCAAGTCATATTAATATAAATTTAATATATTCCCTCCGAAAAAAGAAAAATTTATTGTAATCAAATACCTCTTGTAAACAATTCCCTTTCTAATAAAAATAAAGAAAATTATTGGAACAGCAAAAACGCTTTGAACCATCGTTATTGTCCTTTTTCCATCAAAACCTGTAATTTTGGTAAATTAAAATCGGGTGAGCATCTTTTTTGTGTTGAGAGTACGGTTTAGGATTAATACAAAAATTGCTTTAAACAAAGAGAATTTTGTCCGTGATAAGTTGTAAAGGTTAGTCATGAAGTATGAGTCTACAAAAAAAATTAATTTACAAAAAGATTGTCAGAAAATTTAGAACAAATATTGCTTATAAAAGTTTTAAGAATCCATAATCAAGTTTATTTTTCGATTGTTTAAATTCAAAGTAAAAGTATTTAGAATCAATGTATAACCAGATAAAGGTGTAATACTTTAATTTACCACAAACAGAGCAATTATTTGGTGAGACGAATGATTGTTATCTTCATTGGTCATTTTTTTATTCTTTTTTATCGGAATGGAGCAATCAATTTTTTATTTAGAGCAGGTTCATTATTAGAAATAGGAAAATATGTATCGTGAATGATTTCGAACAATGTTCGAGCAGTGTCTGTTTCTGTTCGTGTTTTCGTTAACTTATTTCATCTTTGCAAAGTTGTCAAGATAAATTTGAACTCGCTTTTTTTTTTTACAAAACCAATACCAAAATTTTGATTATGAGGGTCAACCAAAGTGATTTGAAAAAAAAACCTTCCCTTGACTCCGTACGGAGCTATGAACTCCCTAAAAAAGAGTAAGCTGTATCAAACTATACAAGAATAACATTAATTACCAAATTTTTTATTTCAAATTCTGGAAGAAAAGTTCCATTTTGAAAAAAAATGTTTTCTTATTTTGTTGAGTGTAGCAAAATTGTTACAAATTATTTAAATTTTAGAAAAATTTTATTCCGTAAATGAATGATAAAAAGAAAAGTAAATTTGAATTATTTATTTTTATTTATAAAAAGACAATTTAACCTCATAGGTTGAGCGTATAAAAATTTAAAAAATAAAAAAAGTAAATAAGTTATCTGTAGTTTAATAATCCAGATAAAATTCTAATGTTATAAAAAATTATCTTTTTTGTTAAGTAGTTTAGTAAAGATTAATTGAGTCTTTATTTTGACAAAAAGTTAGTTTTTCTATTGAACATATTGTTACCTTTAAATCTAAAGTACAGTCAGCTACTTTATGTATTTTGTTTATTTAATCGATCTGATAAAAGAAGACTTATCAGCAGTTAATACTTTATCTTCATACAATCCATGATTTTATTTGCTTCAGGAGAAAAATTTTGTGTTTAAAATGAATTGCCTCGACACTCTCAATTTTTAAGCAGTTAAAAAGTGGTGTTGTTAACTTACTGAGACCAATAGATCTTTTAACTAATATATTTTGTCTTACATTATATTGATTAATTGTTTTTAGATCTAAATTAAAAAATTCAAGGCCATATTTAAACAGCGATTAAAAAAATTGCTAATAAATAAATCATATTGTATTGGGCTTTAGAATATTCGTCCCAAGAGAGTATACTGAACAGAAGCATTTTTTTACTTTTCTAAATCTCTTGTTGATAAATTCATTAATATAATTTTCACTGCCGATCGGAAAGCCTAAGTAAATCATATTTTCGGTAAGTGGCATTTCAGACCCGTCCATCACAATATCTTTATTTAAAACGTATGACCAAAGCAAACAAAATTCGACTTTTTGGGGTTAAATCTCATTTAGCATGTTTTCGAATATTAAATTCATATGAAAACTTGTTGGGCTTAAAAGGAGAATTTCGTCACAATATGCGACTACACACACGATTTATCCATTCACGCGTGGACCTATATTTATAGTTAACATTGATCTTTCAAGTTGTTTATGAAAAAATTTAAGAGATAACCAGAAAGGATACCTACTTGTTTTACAAAGCTTTTACAAAATTAGTGTTTTTAAAATTAAATTGATTTTCAATAAGCTAAAAGTTGTTATTGTCAAATAAAAAAAAAATTAATCGATCAAAAAACCTAGAAAAAATTCTTATTCAATTTAATCATTATGAGAATAAAGAAATGTGCTATTCAAATCAAAAATTTAATAATAAAAGAAAAAACATTAATATTATTATTTTTTCTTTTTTTTTAGTCATTACAAAAAAAAATATGATGCTTAAATAAAAAAATTATTAAAACATAAAAATAAAGTGTCGCTTTTAAAATTGAAGAATAGAAAACAAAATTTCTAAAAGAGAAAATCTTAATTATTCATCTCTAATCTATTAGTCAAGTTTGTGTTTAATATTTGTTGTTCCTTTTTATTTATGATCAAATAAAAAAATAATGTCGGATTGTAATTTGTATAGTTTGTCTGGGAACTTGAGCCTCAAGTACCAATTAGGTATTTTAGAGAAAATTTTTTTATTTTAATAAGTACTTTGCAAAAATTAATTTTTTTTTTATAGCATTTCTGCACATAAACACTGAAAAACGACTTTGGTTTGTGTTAAATGAAAGTTGTTTACAACTTGAGAGTTATTTATGTGAAAAAGATTTTCATCTTAAATCGACGCCATTGAATCAAATTTCTCTAATCAAGTCTGCCATCATACCAAGTTTAAGTGAAGAAAATCAATTTATTATTCTGTAAGTAAATTTTAAGTAATATTACTTATTACTTTCTTTTTTGACTTTTGACCAACTCTGCTTAAACATAACATGAACAATGTTTATTTACTGCTTAAACCCCTCAAGAGCAAGTCAGAAAAAAAAATTTTTAGCAAGAAAATTAATAAAAAAAATATATAACCCAATTTTATTATTCAAAAAAATCTGAATTGAAAATCTTGAATAAAACTAATTTTATTACTTGGTTTTAGTTTAATTGTTTTCAATTAATTTTTTCGATCAAAATTCTTTAAACATTAATTTTCTTGCTAAAAACCTTTTTTTAAGAGGAAGATTTGTTGAAAATTCCTTAAAAAAAATTGTTCAATTTCCTAGATAATAGGACTCCACTGTACACATTCATTTTAAGTATATTTTTTTTCTCAAAAACTGTAAATGCTTTGAAAAAAACAAATATGATTTTTGAAGAGAACTCGTCAAAATCTATCAGAAAATGAGGTTTTCTATATGGGTGTGGAGGTGATAATAAGGTGGTATGGGGGTGTCTTTATTGAGTTTTAAAAAATATTAAAAAATTACACGGAATAGCCTTCCAGGGTATTAAAAAAATATATCGTTTTGTAGCTTTAGAAATCTTCTATCTTATATGATAGTAAGTTTTTGAAAAAACAATTAAGATCAATTAAAAACACCCAGGTATTGTTTTTAAGAAAATTGTTGGGTGTTATTTTTTCAGAGGGTTCTAATTTTTTAAATATTTGGTTTTTAATCCTACATCAGAAGCCTAATTTTTGGCTTTGGAAAATTGCTTTGTATATCAAATTTCAATCCGTCATTTCAATTCATTCAAATTGCTTTAACTTTTGAACATTAAGTGATAAAATTATTCTGTAAATTTCTAAAAGATGTAAAAATTTTTCTACACTCAAAAATATAGGTCTGCAAAAACTCAATTTTAAAGAAATAAATTTGACTTAAAAAGCCTCAAAATAAAGATCTTTGTTAAAGTTTAAAGCTTGAAAAATTTCAATTTGTGGTGTAAAAAGATTTATCAGCAAATATTTTTAATTTTATAAATTTTTTTGTTAAATTTATTTTTGCGATGATCAAGAAGTGATAATGAAAAATTTGAATTGAAAGCAGACAACCATGAAAGTTATCTAATATGGATACGAGAATTACAAGTAAAAATTTCAATTATATTATACTCATTAGCCTTAAATTTTTTGTTTTTAGAAGAAAAGAAATATTTTTTATAGAACGAATAACATCGACGAATTTCAAAATGAGCTTGTTTATGCTGAAGACAACGATGATGTATTAAAATACCTAGAAGCTGAAGAAGAAGAAGAAAACGATAGTGAAGATACTTTGTCATCTAACAGCACATCATCAACTATTTCTAATAATAAAAAATGTAAATTTTATTTTTCCCTATTAACTCTTTCAAAATGATACAAATTTTATTCACAAAAATGATCTACTCAAAAAAATTTTAAAATGATAAAAACTTTAATTTAATTTAACGAAAAATAATTCAAAACTTGTTTAAATTATTTTTTGCGTTTATTTAAAAATTAAAGTTAAAAAAAATAAAAATTTTTTTTTTTTTGATTTTAAGTTCAATTGACATTGAATCGATTTAAAATGAATTCAATTGAATCATTCGATTCGGCTTTTAGCGATTCGAAAATGACAGCACTTAACTCAAATGATTCAACGTCGTCTTTTATTTTAAAATATAATCGTTCTTTGGAAAAAGAAATTATGTAAGTTTAAAAAAAAAAGAAAAAATAAATTTTTAAGTAAAATAAAAATGTGTTATTATTTAAATCTATTCCTAAGCAAATTAAAAAGTGAATTGGCTTTTTGTAAAGATAAAGAAAATGAATATGAAAAATTATTGTTGGAAAAGGACGAGCTAATAAATGCTTTGAACAAACGAATTTTGGACCTATCAATGAGTAGTTTTTTTTTTCAATTATTCAAGTTTATGTTTAATTATCTTTTTATGGCAAAAGATTATAAAGAGAATGGAATCTTTCAGATAAGAAATAGAGTTAATGATGAAAATGAGGTATTAAGAAATGAAATCATTTATACAAAATCGATTTTAAGTGAAGATGAAGCCAAATTTCAACATTTTAAAAAGTAATTTAAAAATATTTTTCATTTAAATATACGGGGATACCTGAAAAAAGTAGCCACAGCAGATAAATCGTAAAAATGTAATTTTAGTTTTTCTAACTTTTTGTTACCAGAATGAATTTAAAAGTTTTGGTTTTAACTATTGTTTCACGCTTGGTAACCTGACCAGAAATTTGTACTATTTTTCAAGGAAAAAAATTTTAGCAGGTCATTTGTAAAATAATTTTTTTTAATAGAGTGTGTTCAAAAAGATGTATTTTCTTGTTTCAGTATAAACGTAAGTATGGTACGCTCCGGTACGGTACGACACAAAATTGATAGCAGTGCGGTAATAAAAAAATATCATATAAAAAAAGTGAAAAATATTATTACAAAAAAAAAATAAAGTTTAGACAGGATATATTTAGCAAGTACAATCTAACTATTATATTCAACATGACATTCAGTTTACTGAACAAGTAAAAGTAGTCTTGACCATTAGTGATTGGGTTTTCTATATAGAATATAATATATTTTATCTTGATTTTTGCATTTAAATAGATTATTAATCAAACTTAAGATGATATCATTGTTATAATCTTGACAATCAATTTTTATTTCTCTTTCAATTATTCTTAGTTGCTTAATAAATGATGTATCTTCTCTCTTAACTTTATTTCATTTTCTTGACTTATGACCCTAAATAATTTACTACATAATTCATTGTTATTAATTTGTTTTAGAAAATAGATTTTATGTTTAAAATAGATTTGAGTAATAGACTCTAGTTTAAGTGCTTCATTTAAGGCTTTGGTTAGGGTATATTTTTTAACTCCAATCGAAATCTTAATTAAGATATTTTGTCTTATATCCAATTCTTTTAACTTAGAGTTACTAATCAAAATGACATCTAATTGAAATATAAATAACGATTGACAAAATTGTTTGTACAAAAAAACTGTAGTCGATGGCTTCATTTGTTTTGGTTTACATCCTAAAGGATACAAAGAAAACATAATTTTTCAACACTTCTCATTTTTTCATTTTATAATTAATAATATCCAATTTTTTTTTCTTAAAGTGAGATTAAAGGCTTAAAATCAGAGAATAATCGTTTAAAAATTGACTATTTGAACATACTTCAATCATTTCTAGCCTGTTCAATCGATTATCGAGTATCTAATGGATCTAATGAGAATTTAAGTCTTAATAATTTGAGCTTATGTAACAATAGTATTTCAGTACAATCTTCAAAGTCATTGGATACATCATTTTCAATCGATTCCTCTAGACGATTAAGTCTTTATGGTGGTGATAAAGTAACAAATAAAATATTTACAATTAGACTAATAAAAATTATTTTAATTTTTAAGCATAAAAATCGATTAAGAGAGCTTTTGGAAGAATGTCGAAAAAATGATCCTACATTACCATCATGGGAAAGTATAACTAGTAGCGATTTTTTTGTAGATAAATACGGTTTCAAATATAATAAAGCAAATGAAAATTTTTTGATTCATTACATATGTCAGCAGTTAAATTTGTTTTATGATAGTCAACCAAAAGTACATGAGGATAGTTTGTGGCGTATAAGATTAATCGAATGGAAAAAGTCATTTAATGTAAATAGCGATATTAAGAGATTAGTTCGCAATGGTATTATGCCTAAGCATAGAACTGAATTTTGGAAAATTTGTATTAATAAACATGTGGCTGATATTAAAAAATCAAAAGGTCCTAACTATTATAAGTTTTTGTGCAATTTAATCAACGAACTACCAGTATGTAATCTTACCTTTTATTTTCTACAGTATCATAATCTATTATTTCATTTTTTCATAGCTAATAAGAACTTTGATTTTTAGGCTTATAATTTAATCTTTTGTTATAAACTTATCTTGTCTCCATTTTTTATTCTTAGGTTTAAACTCAAATTAACTACAGTACAAAGTTGAAATAAGTTAACAAAAACACGAACAGAAACAGAACACTGTTCGAACAGAAGCAAACATTTTCTCGTTTTTTAAATTGTGCCGCTCTCTTTAAGATTTCGAGTAAATTCTCGTTACTTTTCTCATCCTTCCAACTCTCAAAATTGTTAATTTTTCTCGCGAACATTAGTTCGAATGGAGTAAAACCAGTTGTTGAGTAACCCGTGAGTTGTATGCCAATTGGATGAAATTTAACCATTTATTCTAGTCATTGGTATTGACTCCCCCATGTTTTCTTAAACAATAAATTATCGTCTGATTTGCTAGCTCTGTCGCTCCGTTAGTTCGAGGATGATATGGAGACGTAGTAAGTCGTTCCGTGCCTGTTAGTTTCAAAAGGTGATCCATCATTTCATTAAGAAATTCCTTTCCTTGGTCTAACAATAATTGTTTAGCTGCACCAAATATTGAAACAAATTTGAAAAAGCATCGAGCCGATTCTTTTGCTGTTTTCGATTTCAAAGGAGCAAGATAAATATATTTTGTCAACGACTCGATGACAACAGCTATACCCTTATATCTTTCTTTGGTTAACGGTAATCCAAAGACTAAGTCAATTTGTACTCTATTCATTATTTCTCCTATAGGCAGTGAGATAGCTCGATGTTCCCAAATTGGAACTTTTTGATGTCTTATGCAAACCATGCAATTTGAAATAACGAATTGGGTATCCTTATACATGCCTTTCCAGAAAAATTTATTCTGTAGATCTTTGTAAGCTTTTTATACACCAAAATGTCCTAAAAGGTGAGCATCCACCATGATAGAAAATCTATCGTTAATTTTAGGAACAATTTTCCTATCTGTGTCATCAGTGTTTTGCGGTAAAAAAGGTTCTCATCTTTCAAATGTAGTTATCCTTCTTTCTCTCGATCTTTTTGCATAGCTACTTGCTTGATCCAGGGATATATTCAGCCGTTCTAAGATAATGAAGCAAGTACTCATCCTCCCACGGATCTAACTCCTTAATAGACCGATCTTGATCCTCATGATCAAATTCTTCAACGACTGCAAAAGCTCTCCTTAATGCGTCTTCATTGACCATTCCAGCTCTGTGCACTATTTGAAACTCACAAGTCTGAAGACATATCACCCATCTTGCCAATCTTCCATTCGCATCCTTAATTTTCATTAACCAGAACAGGGCTGAATAGTCGGTCACCAGAATAAAGAAATTTCCATAGAGATACACTCTGAATTTTTTAACAGGCCAAACGACAGCTAAACACTCCTTTTCTGTGATGCCATAACGAAGTTCCGCTCCTTTTATTGGTCTACATAAATAAGCAATTACATACTCATTTCCATCCTCATCTGTTTGTGTGATTACTGCTCCACATTGCGAACCAGATGCATCCGTTTATAACTTAAATGGTCTTCCAATAACTGGAACTCGAAATATTGGATCAGACATAATCTCTTCTTTTACCTTCAAATGCTTTCTGGCAATCTTCTATCCAATCAAACTAAACATTTTTTCTTATTAAATCCGTCAATGGTCTGGCAATTTTGGCAAAATCTTTAAAAAATTTTCGGTAAATATTACACAGACCTAAAAATTGTCGAATGTGCTTTACTTTTGAAGGAACAGGCCACTTCCTAATTGCCTTTACTCTTTCCGGATCCATCATTACTCGACAATTGGCAATAATATGACCTAATACTTTAATCTTGTTTTTGAAAAATTTACCTTTCTGATAGGGTTGTTAAAGAAGAAAAATTCTTTATTTTGAAGTTTCAAACTTTATTTTCAAAGTCAATATTTTTATTTCATTAAGAAATATCTGAAAAAGAAGTTCGTTGAGTTCAAATTTTTTCGATTCCTATGAAAAAATTTCATAAAATTTCATTTTAAACGTTTTTCATTTCAAAATTTTTGTGCTTGAAAAATTATTTTGGGAAAAATTTTAAACAAAAAAAAAAAAAACTGAAATAATTTCATTTAGTCTATTTTGAATAAATTTTCTTATATTTGAAAAAGAAATTAATAAGGTTTTTTAGTAGAAAAACTTTTAATTACACTAAGAATTATTATTAAATTAGTTATCAATGTGAAAAGTTATGTTTTATTAATTGAAATTTAATTTTAGACCTGTAGAAAATACAAAGAAAGATTGAAAGTTTAAAGATTTAATATAGAAATTCATTTTGAAAATAAAAAGAGGAACCTCAAATTCACCGGGTTTCTTTTCGATAAGATTTCATCTTAAAAAAAATTGATTTAAATAAAAACTTTTGAACTTTTTTCAAAATTTAATTAAGAAAATGAAAAAATTTCTTAAAATTTTATCTAAATCTATATTTTTTGAAATGAAATGTTGTCGAAAAGAAATCGACTGACTTCAAAAAGTTCGGTTTAATTTTCAAATAGAATTTCATTCTAAAACTTTAAAATTTCAAACTCATTTTAACAACCCTACTTTCTGAAAGCTTATTTTAAGCTTGGCTTTTCTCAAACGGTGAAAAGTTTGTTCCAATCCCTTAAAATGATATTTAACAGAATTTGTAAACACAAAAATATCGTCTATATATACTATTACTGTTTCCAAGTCTGAGAAAAGCGAAGCCATTACTCGACTGAAAAAACTTGGTCCATTTTTTAATCCACAAGGTAGCCGTCTAAACTCATAATGACCGTGTTGTGTTGAGAACGCTGTTATTTACATTGACTCCTTTTCCATCGGAATCAGCCAATACCCGGACTTTAGGTCTATTGAAGAAAAAATAGTTGCTCCTCCCAACTTGTCAAGCAGGTCTTCTATTCTCGGTAAAGGGAACGAATCCTGTAATGTTGTTTACCTGTCAGTAATCGATACAAAAGCGCTTCCTTAATCTGGCTTATTTATCAAACATACTGTAGACGACCATGGACTCTGAGAAGCTAGAATAATACCAGCTTTTAATAAATATATAATTATTTTTCTTTGAAAATTCTTTTCATCACTCAATAACTCAAAATTTCAGATAATCAGATAATCTTTTAGCTACGACTGCTTTAATTTTTGTGTTACTTGGCTTAATATTATAATCGCCTGCCATTTCTTCCGAAATTACCAATCTATTTGCTCCTGTGTCAAAGATCACCGGTGTTGGAACTTCTTTTTTTCGTAAAAGAACTTCTCCCTTGATTACCTATAGATCTCCTTTAATTGTTCTCACATGTACTTTGTTACTTAAATTAACGACCCCTATACTGCTTATTTCTTGTTCCTCTACTTCCACTGAAGAAACATTACCATTTTCCTTAAAAATTGTGTTGCCGTTCGGCTAACCTTAGGCTTTTTTTTTTGTCACTTTTAAATTTCTCATCGCGAAGCCTCGTTCTACATTCCTTAATTTTGTGACTTTTCGCAGTAGTGACACTTAATGGCTACTTAAAAAACTTTTCTCCTATCAACTTGATTAATTTCCTAGCTAGAAGAATCTCTCTGAGATGTTTGTTCACTACCGGAATAATATAAAAGGCTCTCTATCAAAAGCGTCCTGGAGTGTTTTCGACTCAGACGCCATAACTCCAGCCCTTATGGTTGGGATTAAGCCATTCCTAAAGAATTCAATATTAAAACTTTCCGGTAAATCTTCCTTTAGATTTAATAGGCAAGTTTTAAACTCGTATAGTCCCTCGTATAGTCCCAGATGGTCCTTCTGCTTTAAATCCCTAAACTTAGTAAGGTTTGTCTCAACCAAATCTCTTCGTTTAAATATTTTGGTAAGTTCCCCTGCGAACATTTCCCAAGTCAAGCTATTATACGCTTGAGACATCTGTAAGAACGCTCTTACAGCTTTATCTCGCAAATATGAGCTAGCTAACTTCAACACTTATGTTTGAATCAATTTTATTTAATTTCAAGTTTTTTGCTGTAATTCTTAGCCATTCCTCAATTGATTCAGACTCTTTACCACTATAAGTGGGCTGATTCCCTAGAGTTATTCTTACTTGAGACGGATTTGGTCCTCTGTTTGCTCTAAGTTCCTGAATCAGGGCTTCGATTGCTAGACAATAATTTGCTTGTCCTGTTCCGACTTGGTTTCCGGAAATTAACATTGCTTCATCTCTTTGTTGAATTAACTGATTTATTTTGTTATTCATATCCTGTGAATTGATGAAAATGCGTTCGCCATCTCAGTTAACTTCTCATCCAAAAACTTCTTGTTGATATTGGCGTAATCTTTAGTTTCTTATTAAATGTTTCTTCATCCATTGTTGCGTCTGATCTTAGGGACTGGTCAAATTCACTAACTAATGACAAAATCGCCTTATTAAGGTCCTCGTTTTCCGTCATAAAATGTTTATTTTCTGTTTTCGCTGCTACCAAATGTGGGCTCGCGCAGTGATACTAAAGTTTAGTGTTTATTGGAAGCGTTTATTACGAATATAAAAATATGAAAATTAAACTGATATTTATAATCAGCTAAATAATAAAATTTAAGCTAACTAAGCATTAACATTCTAGAATCACCTTTCACTTCACATTTTCTACAGTATCAAAATCTATTATTTCATTTTTTCATAGCTAATAAGAACTTTGATTTTTAGGCTTATAATTTAATCTTTTGTTATAAACTTATCTTGTCTCTATTTTAATTCTTAGGTTTTAACTCAAATTAACTACAGTACAAAGCTGAAATAAGTTAACAAAAACACGAACAGAAGCAAACATTTCTCGATCAAAAACATAGCATTTTTCGAATAGAAACAAACACTGTTTTCGAACACGTGTTGGAAAATGTTTGAACACTACGTTAACTTTTTTTAGCTTTGTACTGTAAAATAATTTTCTTTTTTTAATTATTCATTTAATATTATACGACCACTTCTAATCCAAATCTTAAAGAAAAATAAAATAGAAATAATATGTGAAAACGTTTCTAAATAATAAACAGATTTTCAGGGTGTTTTATACTTTAAATTAATTCAGCTTACACTAAATTAAATTTAGGTTTAAAAAATGACTAAATAAAATTCTCTTTTAAATTGAAAGCAATTATAGTGTCTGGAGAACTAGAACACTTTAATTATTAATTTTTAATTAAAAATCAAATTAAAAGTCCAACTTTTACTTGGCTTTTTTCCTTTCTTTTTTGACTTTTGACCAAGTCTGCTTAAACATAATATGAAACAGAAGTGATGAAGAAAGTTTGGAGAGTCGACCTTCTTTAAAAAATGATACTTAAAATAGATTTTCCAGTCAAACAGGTTAATTTTGTGGTTTAAATGGCGATATTACGATCAAAGCCAAATTTACATGCTAATTATAATATAAGATATTTTAATTTAGTTTGTTTAAAAACACATGAATTAATGAAAGAAAATCCCTTATGTTTTTTATCATTATAATAAGATACTATTAATCTAGTTTTTTGTTTTTCAGTTTCTATTTACAATTAAATAAAAATGTGAAAAATTTTTTCTCTTATTATTTAAGAAAGAAGTAACTAAATTCCATCATCAAATATATTTAGATTTACTTAGAACATTACCAAATAATGTTAAATTTAGTTCAAAATATTCTCAAGGAGTAAGTTTCTTTTTTTTGTTTGTATAAAAACTTTCAAATTAAATTTATAAAAAAATTTCAAGGTAAATCAATTACAAGAAGTATTACAAGTATTTTGTTTGCATAATCCATCAATAGGATATTGTCAAGGTATGAATTTTATTGTGGGGATTAGCTTGTTATTTCTCGAACCTGAAGATGCATTTTGGTGTCTAGTAGTCATTACTGAAAAATTATTTCTACCGCATTATTTCGACTCAGGTCTTGTAGGAGCTCAAGCTGACCAACAATGTTTAAAAAATCTCATCGAGCTCAAACTACCTGATCTACACGATCATTTAGAATCACTAGAACTCGATTTATCCTCAATAACTCTAAATTGGTTTCTAGCTATTTTCATAGACGCTTTACCTTTTGAAACAATGCTAAGAATTTGGGATTGTTTTCTTTTGGAAGGTAGTAAAATTCTATTTCGATATTCACTGGCTCTTTTACACATGCATAAAAATACACTAATGGAAAACAATGACACAATATCTATTTTCAAATCACTTAAATACTCAGTCAAATTTACATTTGATATTGATGGCTTGAATAAAATTGCCTTTGAACAACTTGAACCATTTCCTAAGCGAAAGGAAATAATTCAAAAGCAAAAAAATTATTTACGAATAAAATTAGAAAGTTGGAAAAGTCGTCGATTACAAAAAATCAATCAGGATATTATTGAATGGGACTCGGAAAATGATGAACAAAATTTTCATTTGAAAATAGATTGTTCAAGTTTTGTCGATGGAAATTTCGTATGGGTTTGTTATGGTGGTCAAATGGAAGGTAATGTTATGATTGGTGATTTAGAAATGAAGAAAATGAGTGTGCAAAATATTGTCACTGAATCAAAGATTCTAAGTATAGTGGCTATTGAAGAATTTGATTTAGTTCTAATGGGTTTATTGTCAGGAAATTTAATAGGTTTTAATTCGGTGAATAAAGAGCAATTGTGGAATTTGAATTTAAAAGATTCTATATTAAATATGTTGAGTGTTAAAGCTGAGACTAATTTCTATAGGCTTTACTGTGCTCATTCAAATGGAAAATTAACTTATATTGAATTGGATTCAGATAAGGAGCCAAGCGAAATTTTTGATATTAATGTATCTAGCAGTCCTATTGAGTGGATTGAATTAGTAATTGATGATCATGAAGAAAAATATATTTGGTTGGCATCCGCTAATACTGTATATGTTTATAATGAAAGGTAAGAAAAATTCTATAACGTAATTGCTCAATTTTAAAGACATTTTCATGCAAAATGCACATGGCAAGATTTTTTAATTAGATTTTTTTGATGCTTGATTTCATACAAAAAAGGCCAATTGGTTTTCTATTTTTATTTTGCCAAAGTTTTGGAATTTATTTACCATACTTTTTGTATCAAATATTAAATTTTTAGTTTTTTTCCTTTTTTGAAGACAAGTTTTAATTATGTAAGCATGTATTCATGTTTTAATTATGTAAGCATTGTCGGCCAACTCTGCAAAAATTTGTGCAATTTTAATTGCGTATTTAAATTATAGGCTCTTTTAGAAAGTGCGCATATTTGCAGCTAATTAATAGATTTTTGCAATATTGCAATTAAAAATTTTTTTCTGCAAATTTGCACAGCATTAAAAATACCTAAATTAAATACGCAATTAAAATTGCACAAATTTTTGCAGAGTTGGCCGACAGGTGCAGCAAATTTTGTTGCAGTAGGCAAAAATTTTTTTATCGACAAAAGTAGCTTTAAAAGCTTTGCAGAGTGATTTTTTCGGTAAAAAAAAAACAAAAAAAACAAAAAAAAAAAACTTTAACATGCCTTCGATTTTTACTTTTTTTGTAGGAACTTTTGTACGGTGTTTCACAATTTTTACTGCTAAAATTAAATTTTAAAACAAAAATCTACAACAAAAAACGAATAACTTTTTATGCAAATTTTAAATATAAGTTCTTCAAACTGTAACTTTGTGATACATAATTTGTATCATCCAAATATGACATCTCCAATTACTCTCACATTCTCATCAATCGTATTTTTTCAATTTTTGAAAATTTTCTGATCAAAAATATCCATGGTGTAAGACTAGCACCGAAAAACTCGAATTTTTCCTAAATGTCAAACTTCATGGGAGCTAAAAATAGGATAGATTTGTACAATTTAAAATTCTCTTCTAGAATTTGAAAAGTGTTTTTGGGTGTATCGTTGTAAAATTACACCCGAGTGTATGTTTTTTATCAAAATATCATTTTTTAATTTTTTCATAACTTCTGATTTTATGAAAATTTCAAATAAAATAAAATGTGAAAAAAGTGTAAAAATAAAATATACAAATGTTTACAAATGTTTGAATTATCTATATTAAAAAAGCATTTTGTATGTTTTTAAGACAATGTATGCTAGGATGAAAACCATGTATGCTCAAAAGATTTTAATGTATGTTAAGAAAATTTCTATGTATGTTAAAACAAAAATCCAAAACTCTTAATTTGAAGATACAAGCTTCTCATTTTTAAAATCTAAATTAAAAAACTTTATAAAAAAATTCATGAAATTTAACTTAAAAAGCGAGCATACATTTCTAACCATAGATTACGGTCAAAAGTTACAGTTGACGGTTTGCCTTACACTTATTTAAGAACCACTATTTGTTTTATACATGTTTTGCTCGATAATTTCAGATTTTTTTTTGTTATCAAAATATAAAATAAACTTTCATTTAATTTCCAGTTTTTTCGTTTAAGAACATTGTTAAATGAGACTAAATTTGAAGTTTCAGTAAATCAATTCGATCATATTCTAATGCTTAAACACACAAAAAATGGCGTACTTTTATCGATAAAAGGCTCTTCAATTATACATTTATATGATTACAACACATACAAATGTAAATTATTATTCGATGTAAAATTAAATCTTAAGTTAAGCATCGAAAAAGATGATGATTTTAGTTTTTCCAGAAATAGATTGACATGTTTTTTATCATTAGATAATAATTTAATATGGTTTGGTACTGGTGATGGCTATTTGTTAATCTATTCAATAGAGATTTATGAGCAAAAAAAAATTGATAAATTACACAAAAAGTTTAGTTTAAATACTCAAATTTTCAAGCGTATAATGTCACGAAGAAATTTTTCATTAGCAACTGATTTTAATTTAGATTATATTTATCATGAACGAGCCAAGTTAAACGTTAAACGACGTGATTCATCTTTGCCCGACAAATTCTTAGATAAGAATTCGAAAAAAGAAATGAAAAAATTTAAGAGCGAATTTATTTTAAAAGATATTTCTAAACATTTGTATATTCCTAGTGAAAATGAATTCAAAATAAATATTTGTAATAATTACGATTTAGAATATAAAATGGATCTTTTGACAAAAGCTAAAATAAGTGATCAACCTGTAAGGACCATAATGTCTAAAAAGTAGTTTTTTTTTACAATTTTTTTAATGTTGAAATCAAATAATTTTCTTTTATGGAGGGTTGGTGATGAAATAGTGGTAATTACATGCTCGGGTAATTATGGAGAAGATGAAACAGTTTTGAAATGGAGTCAAAAAGACGTATTTTAATAGCTTTCAAAATGCTATTTTTTTTTAAATTAATTTAATTTTTATTTATAGAAAAATTGGAAAAATGAGCCGTTTATTGAAATGTGTCCTATTACAAATATACCTAAAAGGCCTTTATATGCCAAAATTGAATATTTTCAAAATTTGAAAAATAAAAAAGAAACAAAAAAATTTTTTTAAGCTTCAAAAATTTTACAATTATAATTATTTTTTGTTCCTTTTTAAAATAAAATTTAATTTTATAGAATATCACGGTCAACTTTAACTTTAATGTAACATTAAGAGTTATCGCCCAGTCGATTTCATTTTTCTGAGACATGCGTGTGACAGCCTGGAAAGGCAATTTGTCACATGTATGTAAAAGTTCCAATTACAGACATTTAACATGCATGTAAGTAAAATATGTAACATTCATGTAGCATGTATGTTACATATTTTGAATTTAGGGGTGATCTTTACAAACGATCTTAAGAGCAAAAAACACATAGCTGAAGTTACCAAAAAAGCTAATCGAGCACTTGGCTTAATAAGGCGTTCATTTAAATATCGTGATAAGTTTACTATCAAAAACTTTACACAAGCTTAGTTAGACCTCATTTAGAATATGCCGTCCAAGTTTGGAACCCTATTCAAAAAAAAGAAATATCAGACTTAGAAGGTGTGCAGAGAAGGGCCACTAAAATAATAGCTGAGCTAAGGAATTTAAGTTATGAGGATCGTCTAAAAAAATTAGAATTGACAAATTTAGAAGAGAGACGAATGAGAGGAGACTTAATCGAGCAATTTAAAATAGTGAAGAAATTAGATAAAGTTGATTGGCATCATCCACTAAGAAATCTGTCAGAAAGTTACAATACAAGGAGTCATAATTATGGGTTTGAAAAGCAACTTGCTAAAAATAGCAATCTCAGATACAATTTTTTTACAAACCGTGTTGCAAATATTTGGAATAAATTACCTAATGATGTGGTTGAACAAACAACATTAAACAGTTTTAAAAACAAACTTGATAAATATTTAAAAACAAATAATCTATAAATCACAGGTTTACAATTTGACAAGAACACCTAGAGAAATTATAATTTGCCAAGCACCAACAAGAAACAAAATTATCCAAACATCAACCACATAAAAAATTTGCCAAGAACTTAAAATAAAATTCCAAAAATCTACCAAATAATTTTTACCTTTGGAAGATGACCATTTCTTTTCATAAATATGAAAAATTTTTTTGTTCATATATAAGTCGAGAGTCAAAAAATAATATTTTATCCGCTATTTTTAGCTCTTTTGTAATAGGAAAAATGTTTGACAAAGTCTACTAAAGTCAGCTTGAAGTTTTTGACTTAATAAATAATTAATTGCTTTATTCGATAATTTTTTGAATCGATTGGTATATGGTAAAAAATTCTTTGATAATTGCCGAAAACCAAGGATTTTTAAAACACAAGTAATTTTTTTCTTATAAAGTATACTTTTCAAAAATTTCTATACCTTTTTTATTTCGATTTGGAATCTTAAAAAAACAGTTGGTACTTAGGGTTTTTTAATAATCAAAATTCCTTATGATTTAAGCCTTGTTTATTTATTTTTAAAATTGTTTACAATAAAATTAAATTCTAGTATTTCATTTTCAGATAATTTGGTTGGCTTTTATACAAATAGTTTAAAAGAAAATTTTCACAAAGTACCGTAATGGTGAATAATGAAACTATTAGCAACTAAATTTCTCTAAAATAACCCAAAGGCTAAAAGCCTTGTTTCAATAGAAAAACGGCTCATAAAAACTAAATTTTATTTTTGCAGCATTCTAAACAAAAAAGAATTTTTTCTATTTTGATTAGCATACAAAAAATACGAGTTTTAAAATTTAGTTTCTATAAGTCTTAGATCTCTTTTAAATGGTATTTCTAAAAAATATTAAACTCTATACATTTTTTTTAATAATTTTTACAGTAATTTCTATTATATTAATAATAATATACAATTCTGGGTCTTATAAGCTAGCTTATTATAATTTAAATAATGAAAAAAACGCAAGGAAGAAGAAGGAAATTAATAAAGAATTATTATGTGATGCTTTTATTAGAAATAAAAAGCAATTTTATGTAAATATAAATGGTGAAAAATACCCGAAAAGAACACCATTATATCACGATAGAACAATTAATTTTACTTGTCTTAACTCTTCGTCCAATTTGAAAACAATTTTGATGTGGACTAAATTTAAAGGTTCGCCTTTAATCGATTATGGTTTTGGTGTAACACAACCTTTTAAAAATTTAAATTGTCCAATTACTAATTGTGAATTAACTCAAGACAGGTCTAAATTAAGTCAAAGCGATTTGGTCTTATTTCATCTTCGAAATAAAATTGATTATTTTCCTAAGCGAGCTTTTGACAATCAACGTTTCGTCCATGTTATTTATGAATCTCCAATTCATTGTCATTTATGTGACAAACATGAAAATGTTTTTAATTTGTCTGCCACTTATCGTTTGGACTCGGATTTTACCTCAATTTATTGGACTGATTCTGGTCTATATTGGTCCGAAAATTCCCTTTTTAATAAAAGTAGAAATTTCTCAGCTGATAAAATAGGTTTTGGTGCTGCTTTAATTTCAAATTGTGAAAGTTTTCGATTAAATTATTTAAAAGAGTTGAGTAAATATGTACCTATAGATATTTTTGGTAAGTGTGGTCAAAGGTGTCCAACAAATCAAGATTGTCGACAGTATATATCAAAAAATTACAAATTTTTTTTCTTATTTGAAAATTCATTGTGTCGAGATTATGTAACAGAGAAATTTTTCGATACACTCAAGTACGATATAGTACCAGTTGTACTCGGAATGGGAAATTATAGTTATTTTGTTCCTAAAACAGGCTTCGTAAATGCTCTTGATTTCAAGACACCAAAAGACTTGGGAATGTATTTGTTGAAAGTTAGCAATAGCTCAAAAGAGTATAATAAATTTTTCAAGTGGAAAAAGTATTTAAGTGTTGATGAGAAGATAGTAATGGGTGGTTATTTATGTGAAATGTGTATAAAATTGCATTTAGAAGATTTTCGAGAAACAATCAAAAAGAAAAAGTTGACAAATCTAAAGCAAAAATATGGTCTAAATGAAAATTGTTATCAGGCTAAATTTGTAAACGATTTTGAATTTACTTATACAAATATTACCAGTGATATTCGAAGTTATTATATGTCACCAGAAAGTTAAGATTAAATATAATCTATTAGAGAAAACAGTTTATATTAGTCATATTTTTTTTTTAAATTTAAAATTATTTTTTGACTATTTTACATTCCATATTTTTTTAAATAAATTTATAAACCGATAAAAAAATTGCTCATTATCAGGACACTGTAAATTTTTAATGCGTAATGAAGATTTACTAAGTTTGTTCGCATTTATGTAAAAATTCGAACATAAATGCGTAAAAAATTTACATAAAATTGAGCAATAGAAATATTGGAAATGTTAAGCATATATGGAGGAAATCCTAAAATACGCATTTTAGCTCATTTCACTGTTTTTAATTCTTATTTGAAAATTTCAAGTTATTGTTGTAGCTTTCTAGAGGATTCTTTTTTAGAGTAATAAGAATAGAAAGAGTCGGAAGTTTTTGACGAAAATATCTTACCGATAAATCCTGACTATAGTCAGGATTAACCATTATTTGGTTAATGACTCTATAGAGTCATTAACGTGTCATTAATGAAATTTTAAGCGTCGAAAGCTCCTTTTTCAAAGCGCCGTTTTAAATTTGTATTAAGTTTACTTTTTTGTCTTATTTAGAATTTCAATTTTAAAAATAAGATTCTTGTTTAGATATGAGGTTATTGTTATGGTTAAGAAGTGAAATTCGATACTACAGTTCAAATTAAAATTAATTTGTGCGCATTTTGTTCTTCGACTCTTCCTTAACTCTTCCTTTCCTCTTCCACGACTCTTCTTCAACCCTACTTCGACTCTTCCTCTGAAGAAAATATTCAATAAAAACTAATTCCTATCACGTATTTTTTTGAAAACTTTCCTTGCTCAGGAAAGGAAAAGAAGAGGAAGAGTCTAGGTAGAGGAAAGTTTTAATTTGACTGTAGGTATTTTATTTATATGTTTCTGAATATGTTTTAAGCAAATTTTTGAGATTGTTAATTTATTAACTTTTTTTTAATTTTTTCCAAGTCTTGGGCACTAAGTAAAAATTTAAATTTAATTTGTTTTATTTAAAATTTTTTTTTTGTTAATATTTCTGAATATTTTTTTTTCTATAAATATTAAAAGTCACACTTTTTGTCTCTTTACAATTACAATGCTTCGCTTTGGTAAAATAACTGTAATAAAAAATTTAGATCATAACTGAATCAATTGTTAAAGGAAAAGTTAGTTCTATTTATTTTTGTAAGATCATATGATAAAATTGTTTCTCATAAAAATTAAGAATTTTTATACAACATTATAAAATAATCGATTAAGAAATCCAAAATTAAATTTATTTAAATTAAATTCTTTTAAAAATTTCGGTTTTTTGGTACCAGTTTCGGTTCAGTCAGTCGCACCGAACCGAAACCGAAAACCGAAAAAAAAAGGGGTTCAAATCTATGGTTTTAAAAAACGTAAGCTTTTTTTTACCATTTTTTGATTTCGTACTAATTTGCTTTCTTAAATTTTAAAACTAAGTCGTACTAAATTGCTTTTGTACTATTTCGTTTCGTCTTTTTTTCAAAGTTCCAAATTCCTATCGTATTAATTTATATTTGGCATCATTGGGATTTGAATCTTTTTGAAATAAAATCTAATAAAAAAAGTCTAAAAATTACGAACTTTTTGATAATTTTTAATTTCGAATTAATTGAAAATAAAACTGAATAAAAAATAATTATTTGAAATAAAATCAGAGTAAATAAAAATTGTTTGAAAAAAAATCTACATAAAAAAAATTGTTTGAAATTCAGGTAAAAAACAATTATTTAATTGTTCTCTTTTTATGACTCATTAAAAATGACATATCCTGTAAAAATATTAGCAAATTTGACTCTCCAGTTGTTAATTTGTCAATATTTTTATTAATTTTTTCGTCTCTTTCACGATATTCTTTCCGTTTTTTAGCAGCTAAATCACTTAATTTTATTTACCCATATTTTATTTTCATCTTAAATTCAAGGTTTTTGATTAAATTACACAACTTGAAAATATTTGGATGGTTAGAACCTATCAATTTATTAAATTTACTGTGAAAACCTTCAACATTATTATTGGTTCTAGGTCCACTAGTATCGAAATGATTCCATATTCGAAGTGGATACGGACCAATTAGCCAAGTTTTTCTAAAGTAACTTAAAATCTTGTCACAACTGACTTGCTCGGGTTTAATGTCACTAATCAAATTATAACCTTGTTCAATCAATTCCAATGGTAAAAATGCCAAACACTGTAATTTGCGAGCCCAAATTTTAAATTTTTCATCTCTTTGGTATTTTTTTTGTAGCCAGAAGAATTAATATGCTTTTGTATACATTGAGAAAAATGAAAGTGACATCCTTTATGAACAGCTGATGGATAATGATACGAAATTTTTTTATCATGGCCAACTCAAAAACAGATGTAAATCTCTTGGGTTGTAAAACAAAACTGTGCTCTAGGACAGTCTCTTTCAAAAGTCCAATGGAATTTTGTATATTTCGTAGCTCTTATTTTTTTAGCAAAAAATAAGCACATAGAATCATAACTCATTTTCATAAAAACCGTGAATAATTAACAGCTGGTTATAAATTGATGGTGATGCTTTAAATGTCCCATCGCAATGCCACTGGTCTGAATCTCATAAGATTTCCAAACCTATATTTGAACAAAAACAAAGGATACGCTCATTATCCGAAGAGTCAAAAAGCAAAAATCTCTCATTTTCGCAAGTGCTTATTAGTGTAAATGGTAAATTTGATTAGGATCCATTAATGAAATAGAAAAGAATATAATCCACGTATTATGAAAAGTTTGCGACCAGAATTTAATATTTACACGAATATTTTCTTTAAACTAATGAAACAATTCACATAGATAATTCTTACTTTTGTTTAGATTGTGATCGATTCATGGGATAATGATTCTTCTTTATTTTAAAATGAAAGGAAATCTTATAAAATATTGAAAAATAAAGTTTTTAAGTTAAAATTTCTCTTTTTTTGAGTTAGAAAAGCGAATATTACCGTAAATTCTCGCAATTTGTACCGGTACTAAAGCGAATTTTTCGCTCTAGCCCCATGGGGCGAATCCGTTTTGGTATACAGTTTTTTTATTGGATTTATACCGGTACTAATTCGAAATTATACCGGTCTAAATCCGAATATACAGAATTATTATGGTAAAAATTAAGTCTTTTATTTTGTTTTAAATATAAAACTTCAAGTGAAACAAAAATTTTCATTTAAATTTTATTTAAGATGGAAAAAATTTAAAATTTGAAATACTTATTTATAACCAATTGAATTATCTTTAAAATTTTTATATACATAATTTTTAAATATACTTTAAAGCTAAATTAAATAACATTTAACTGAATAAACTTAGAAACAATTTTCTAAATCTCTTAGGATTTAGTTTGTAAGTTTGTTTTTTGGAGATGGTAACGAATATAAAATACCGTCATCGGTTGTTGAATCATCTTAATCACTTTCGAATTCCAAACTTTCACATTCTTGACTCGATTAATCACTATCATTATCACCACTTAACTCAACTAAATCATCACCACTCATCTGAATCTCGTCACCGCTCATACGTCATGAAGCTCTTCACTCTCGGAAAACGATTCACTATCTTCTGCATCGCTGGCTTCAAATGATACATCACTCGATACATCCTCACTCATTTAATCATCATCTTCTTGGTCGTGTTCCGATTCATCAAAACCCAACATATCATTTATGCCATCGTTTATTTCAACAGTTTCTTCAACAATATTTGAGGAATAATTCAAAAAATTTGCTTTACTAAATTTAAGCATGGATAAAAAACAAATATACAGTCGACCCGCTTTAATCCGGACGCTTCGCCATTCGAACAATTCTTAAAAGTCCTTACCCCTTATCAAATAAAAAACCATTGAAAATTAATTGCAAATGTGTAAAAAAATGTGTTTTTGGTGCTCGCCGGATAGCCCGGGTCACCAATATTTTATTTAAATTTCAAAAACTGAAAAATAAAAAGATTTTACTACGGGTTATATAGTGTCCATTACATTACCTCTTTCTTTTTGTCAATACTGTATAACGAATAAATTTAAGCGGTCCCAACCCAGTCGTTTTAAAGGGATTCCACTGTATTTTTTTCTCATGTCAAATTTTGATTAATTTTTTTTTGACTAGGATTAACTATTTTGGTCAAAATTTTAAATTTCGAGCGAAAGAGGCAAGTATCATCCAAGCAATAAGAGAAAATATTCAGAAAAGCCAAGTCGTGATTGAATATTTGGTTTTTGAATTTTTCAATGCATTTAAAAACTTAAAAATTGATATTTAGAAAAAAAATGCAAATCATTTTTTGGTCGTCTCTGATAATGAGCAATTTTTTTATCGGTTTATAAATTTATTTAAAAAAATATGGAATGTAAAATAGTCAAAAAATAATTTTAAATTTAAAAAAAATATATGACTAATATAAACTGTTTTCTCTAATAGATTATATTTAATCTTAACTTTCTGGTGACATATAATAACTTCGAATATCACTGGTAATATTTGTATAAGTAAATTCAAAATCGTTTACAAATTTAGCCTGATAACAATTTTCATTTAGACCATATTTTTGCTTTAGATTTGTCAACTTTTTCTTTTTGATTGTTTCTCGAAAATCTTCTAAATGCAATTTTATACACATTTCACATAAATAACCACCCATTACTATCTTCTCATCAACACTCAAATACTTTTTCCACTTGAAAAATTTATTATACTCTTTTGAGCTATTGCTAACTTTCAACAAATACATTCCCAAGTCTTTTGGTGTCTTGAAATCAAGAGCATTTACGAAGCCTGTTTTAGGAACAAAATAACTATAATTTCCCATTCCGAGTACAACTGGTACTATATCGTACTTGAGTGTATCGAAAAATTTCTCTGTTACATAATCTCGACACAATGAATTTTCAAATAAGAAAAAAAATTTGTAATTTTTTGATATATACTGTCGACAATCTTGATTTGTTGGACACCTTTGACCACACTTACCAAAAATATCTATAGGTACATATTTACTCAACTCTTTTAAATAATTTAATCGAAAACTTTCACAATTTGAAATTAAAGCAGCACCAAAACCTATTTTATCAGCTGAGAAATTTCTACTTTTATTAAAAAGGGAATTTTCGGACCAATATAGACCCGAATCAGTCCAATAAATTGAGGTAAAATCCGAGTCCAAACGATAAGTGGCAGACAAATTAAAAACATTTTCATGTTTGTCACATAAATGACAATGAATTGGAGATTCATAAATAACATGGACGAAACGTTGATTGTCAAAAGCTCGTTGAGGAAAATAGTCAATTTGATTTCGAAGATGAAACAAGACCAAATCGCTTTGACTTAATTTAGACCTGTCTTGAGTTAATTCACAATTAGTAATTGGACAATTTAAATTTTTAAAAGGTTGTCTTACACCAAAACCATAATCGATTAAGGGCGAACCTTTAAATTTAGTCCACATTAAAATTGTTTTCAAATTGGACGAAGAGTTAAGACAAGTAAAATTAATTGTTCTATCGTGATATAATGGTATTCTTTTCGGGTATTTTTCACCATTTATATTTACATAAAATTGCTTTTTATTTCTAATAAAAGCATCACATGATAATTTTGCTCTCTTTTTACTATTTGTGCTATATTCTAAAACTTTATAGGCGTCTTTATTTGCTCTAGAATTCGACTTTATTAGGCTGAGAAGTATTAATAGAGTTAAAATTATTAAAATAGACAAATAAATTTTCAAACTATTTAAAAATATCATTTCTTTTTATTTAAATTACATATTTAAAACAATTCAAAAAAATTATACTGTTGTTAATTTTCTATTACGTTGCTTAAACTTGTTTTAGATTTTTATTTGAGGACAAATTTCTTCTTTAGTTGAAAAAAAAAAGAAATTCTTTTAGTTTTATTGCACATAATTTGCGAAAAATCAATAAAAAAATTTTTTTCCTACATAATGTATCTTTAATTCAAATCCGAATTCGAGTCAGCTTGTTGACACATACGATTACAGAACTATTAGTTTCTATTTTTTAAACTATTTTTAAAATCAATTGAAAAAAAAAAATTTTGACTCTATATTTTTTTTTCTAAATTTACTTTTTAGAAAAAATTAATTTTTTTATTATTTTTTTAATTTAATTTCTAAATCAAAACGGAATGAAAGAGTTATTTTTTAAAATAATATTTACTTTCATAAGTAATAAAGAAAAATTAGGAAAAAAAATCTGGTTTTCCAATAGAGGGAACTTAGAATGAATTTTCAAAAGAGAAGACTTAATTTATGAATTTCTTGAAGTTTTTTCTTCTATTTATTTTTTACCTTAAAAACAAAGTAAGATTATGTTTGAATCTATTGCATAAATTCATATTATTTTTTTCATTTTGTGTTAATAATAATAGAGCAGACTTACTCGTACTAAACGCTTTCAAAGAAGACTAAAAGAATGATTAGTAAATATCTTAAAAGTAATATGAATAACTCACAATTCAGAGCTAAAATTATAAAACAATTTTCCATAAAATGATAAAAATGTTCTTTGAAATTTAGTAAAAGGTTTTATCTCAATCTCAAATTAAGAGGAAGATTTAAAAACTTAAGCTGCCTCAAGTCATTAATATTAGTATCTTTAAATTTAATCGCTCAATGGATAAGCTATTCCGGAAATTTTCTGAATAAAAATTTAAATTTATTATGGTAATATCTAGCGGAGATGGTCTGGATTTTTTAGAAAACTATTTTATTTTGAAGTATTTTTGTAAAAAAACCTTATATTTAGTCATTTTTCATTAAAAATTTAGTTTTTTTGAAACTTTAGTAACATTTATTTTGGTTATTATGAATCAAATTGTTCAAAATCAAAACCAACTTTTATAAAGCATGGTTACTTCTATAAATCAAAATATTTTCGGAATATTTTTAACGGAATAGACATAAGTAATTAAGGCTCAAAAACAGCCAAATCTTTACTAAGGTTTATGATTTGGTGCACCTTATGTTTTAAAAAAACATAAACTTAACTCATTTAGATTTTCTATTTTTATAATTTATAATACCTTTATAAATTATAAAAATAGAAAATCATTTCTGGTTATGTCTAAACGCAGCCCCTTCAATTTTTTGCAAAAACAACACCCTCTATAAACCAGTCAAAAATAGCAAAAAATTTTTTTTTTTGGTTTCTTTTTTGAGAAAATTTAATAAATATGTTTTAAGTCTAAAACACCTTTAAACACTCAGTGAACCCCTATATAACCCTGACAAGCACCCTTCATTTTTGGATTCTGCATCTTTTAAACCGTATTTTAGAAAGTAAAAGTTAGGTTTCAAAATTTAAAGTTAGGTCTATCATAGAGAAACAATGCAAAAAACAATTTTTCTTAAAGTAAACACAACACCCTCTCAAAAACCAAAGATTTTTCGGAAAAAAATTTTGAGAATATTTTTTCTAGCTTGATTTTGCTCAAGGAAGATGAATCTGGAATCAGAATTTGGATACGATGATTATTTTTGACAAAATCGTCATGAATGTGAATACAATGTATTAAACGAATTGAAATAAGTGAAAAGAATCAATAAAAAACAAAAAAATTCGTATTGAGAAAAAGCACTATTACAAAATTTTATTTTATTAAAATAAAATAATTTCGATAAATAAACATTTACGAGTCATTTGCGAGCAAAGTAATTTAATTTCTTATTTTAAAAAAATTCTTAATCTTTTTGCTATTAAAAACAATCTTCATTGAAAAAATTATTTAAA
>NTPY01000198.1:138791-154444 GCA_002922825.1 Brachionus calyciflorus
ATTTAAAAAGTCCTTTTTGAATGGATCAACATTTTGAAATAATTTTTTTTATTTAAAAATTGCTCATTTCATCTTTCGAACGAGCTATCATTCTCTGGTTGGCTAATTAAAATACACTTTACATGAGAAAAACAAAAACTTCTCCTTTTTTTTGATTAAATTTTTCTAACAAAAATGATGAGCTTCCTGACAAAAAAGGGAAACTTTGTATATGCTGTTTCAACTTTAACTAAAAACTTTATTTTTTGCATGGAAACTATAAAGAAAATAGATATACTTCATGACAACCAGAAAGTTTGCTAAAAAAGCTAAAACTTGAGCTTGAGTTAAAAAAAAATCTTAACCGAGAATCATGTGATATCTATTTTGAGAACATTTTTTAAGAAAACGGAATAAAACAGAAGAGCTAATTGTGGACACTACAGTCCAGTATTAATTTTTTTAATTAAAAATGAAACTCTAAATTATTATTATCAATAAAACATCAGAATATTTCGATCGACACAGAATCATGGAGCATAGCGACACTAAATTTACTTTGATTTTGAAAATTTTTTAAAATTAAAAATAACACATAGAAGAATCAGGTCGCTTTGAAAAGGAGCAAAGCGATGCTTACTTGTTGAATTAATATGGAATTTGATGTAGAAACTTTTTTAGCCAAAAAGAATATGAAAGTGACTCTCAAGAACATTACGTTTTTTTAAATGAAAACAGTGTTTATAGTGTATATTTTATTGATGGAGAATAATATTCAGGCAAATCAGCTAAAGCTAGAATTGAACCAGACAGTGCTGCTAAGATATAGTGTTTTTACGAAAAATTACGTGAATTCGGTTAATTTTTCACCATTTCACGTAATTTGTAGTAAAAAGTAAAAAATCCAAAAAAATTCAAATTTTTGGAAAAAATAGTAAAGAATACTGGGCAATTTTGAAAAAGATCCAAATTTTTAATTTTATGATAATATTTTAAAGATCTTGACGAGCTAAATCCAAAAATGTAAAAAATATTAAAATCGGACCATTTTTTCAAAAGTTATATGAGCTTAAAGTCTAAATGTACTTATTACTAAAATGACAATTTCTTGGTCATTTCTAAGGCTTTGAAATAATTTTTTTACATGTTCAAAAATAAATGAGGAATTAAAAAAAAATACTTGTTAGGTCATTCCAATAAAAATTTATCTTACAGCCGTGAAAAACCAAAAAATAGGGTATGTAACTGTTTAGGACCCTCCAGTAACCGCATGTAATTGGACCGTCGACCAGAAAATCAAAATTTTCTTGACTTTATTTGAGTGTCTAAAACATATTAAAAATGCAAATATTAAAAATCGGATTAAATTTTCCGGATTAAAAAATTTGAAAATAAATCAATCTAAATAATTTTTTTGATATAAATTTTTAATTACTCAAAAAAAATCGACAAATTAATGAAAATAAATTCGAAATATTCTAAAATTAACAATTTTTTATAAAAAATTAAGAATTAATCTTATAGATCAATTTTGGTTAGATATATTAATTTATCTATTAAAAAAAATATGCATATGTTAGTGAAAATTAAATTTGTTCGAATTAAATATTCATTAATTAATTGCATATATGTATACACGTACTTATAAAAATTTGTTCGAATGGTGAAAATCCGGATTGAAATGTTCGGATTAAAAATTAATTTTCAATGGTTTTTTATTTGATAAGGGGTAAGGACTTTTAAGAATTGTTCGAATGGCGAAGCGTCCGGATTAAAGCGGGTTGACTGTATATTTGTTTTATATGCATGCTTAAATTTAGTAAAGCAAATTTTTTGAATTATTCCTCAAATATTGTTGAAGAAACTGTTGAAATAAACGATGGCATAAATGATATGTTGAGTTTTGATGAATCGGAACACGACCAAGAAGATGATGATTAAATGAGTGAGGATGTATCGAGTAATGTATCATTTGAAGCCAGCGATGCAGAAGATAGTGAATCGTTTTCCGAGAGTGTATATAAATATGTATATAAAAATATAAATGTATATAATTTAAAAATAAAACACTTTTATTTCAAACAAAATTTATTTCAATAAAATAAAATAGCTTTATAAATTAAATAAAATCTAAAAACTAAAAACAAAACGACGCGTTTCGACTCACCACTGAGTCTTCTTCAGGCTAAAATGTAAAAATTAAGAATAAAATATAATAAAAATAAAAATCAAAAAGAAAAATAGTAAAGACAAGATACATAGAAAGAAATAAAATAAAATTAAAATAAAACCAATAAAAAATATTTTAATACATAAAATTCAAATTTGAAACGTAATATAAATAAAACACTTGATAATGCAAAATTAAAATAAACTATATATACTTGGAATAAAATCATTTAAAATATTAGCTCCTAATCTTTGAAACAAATTTATTAAAGAAGCTTCTTTTTTTAGTCTTAAGTCTAAATCATCTAGTTTATCTTCAATAACAAAGAAATTAAAATGTTCTTGAAAATTGTGATTCTTTAAATTAAAATGAACAGATACACTAGTTTTTTTTTATATATGGAATAAATCTTTTTATATCTAGAATATGCTGCCTAATCCTTGTTTTGACATCTTGAGTTTGACCTATATAAAAAGTATCTGAACATAAACTACATTGAATAATATAAACAGCATTAATACTCTGACAGTTATTATTTGATAAAATAGGTAAAAAAAAGTTATTGCATACTAAAATATGATCAATTTTATATGTGAAATTACACAAATTACAGTTTAAAATATTACACTTGTTCGAAAAAAATATTTTAAAATTATTAAAATTAAAATTATGAATAAAGGCCGAACTTAAATTTACATTCATAGTGTTATTAAGGCTTAACTTATTATTATTAAAAATTGAATTGCTATCTTGAGAACAAACTTTATATGATTTCTTAATAATTTCACCTAAATTAATTAAATTTTTAGTATAAGGTACCCTCATTATAAAATGATTTCTATTAAATTCATTCTGTTTAGCCTTATATTTTATTAATTCATATCTATTTGCGTCACCAATTCCCGAACAAACTTTTCTTAAATTCCTGTATTTAAAACCTTTAATCATTAAATGTGAAATAATTTTGCTAGAATAATATAAATAATCTGAAAAATAACTACATATTCTTTTAATACGAATAAAAATACCTTTAGGAATATTTTTAAAAATAAAATCAGGATGATTAGATTCAACAAAGAGGTAATTAAAACTGTAAGTAGGTTTAATATATAACCGAAATATCATTTTACCTGTAATCTGATCTACTTTTATCAAAAGATCTAAAAAATTTACTTCCTCACCTCCGGAGATATTAAGTTTTAAGGTATCAAAAAATTTTGAAAGAATAGAAATATCAAATTTAGAATCTACTATTATGAATATGTCATCAATAAACCTTTTATAATATAATGGCCTATGAATAATTAAAAATTTTTTTTCAAAAAAATAGGTTATAATTTGATTGGTGACATTAAACCCGAGCAAGTCAGTTGAAGATTTTAAGTTACTTTAGAAAAACTTGGCTAATTGGTCCGTATCCACTTCGAATATGGAATCATTTCGATACTAGTGGACCTAGAACCAACAATCATGTTGAATGTTTTCACAGTAAATTTAATAAATTGATAGGTTCAAACCATCCAAATATTTTCAAGTTGTGTAATTTAATCAAAAACCTTGAATTTAAGATGAAAATAAAATATGGGTAAATTAAATTAAGTGATTTAGCTGCTAAAAAACGGAAAGAATATCGTGAAAGAGACGAAAAAATTAATAAAAATATTGACAAATTAACAACTGGAGAGTCAAATTTGCTAACATTTTTACAGGATATGTCATTTTTAATGGGTCATAAAAAGAGAACAATTAAATAATTGTTTTTTACCTGAATTTCAAACAATTTTTTTTTATGTAGATTTTTTTTCAAACAATTTTTATTTACTCTGATTTAATTTCAAATAATTTTTTTTTATTCAGATTTATTTTCAATTAATTCGAAATTAAAAATTATCAAAAAGTTCGTAATTTTTAGACTTTTTTATTAGATTTTATTTCAAAAAGATTCAAATCCCAATGATGCCAAATATAAATTAATACGATAGGAATTTGGAACTTTGAAAAAAAGACGAAACGAAATAGTACAAAAGCAATTTAGTACGACTTAGTTTTAAAATTTAAGAAAGCAAATTAGTACGAAATCAAAAAATGGTAAAAAAAAGCTTACGTTTTTTAAAACCATAGATTTGAACCCCTTTTTTTTTCGGTTTTCGGTTTCGGTTCGGTGCGACTGACTGAACCGAAACTGGTACCAAAAAACCGAAATTTTTAAAAGAATTTAATTTAAATAAATTTAATTTTGGATTTCTTAATCGATTATTTTATAATGTTGTATAAAAATTCTTAATTTTTATGAGAAACAATTTTATCATATGATCTTACAAAAATAAATAGAACTAACTTTTCCTTTAACAATTGATTCAGTTATGATCTAAATTTTTTATTACAGTTATTTTACCAAAGCGAAGCATTGTAATTGTAAAGAGACAAAAAGTGTGACTTTTAATATTTATAGAAAAAAAAATATTCAGAAATATTAACAAAAAAAAAATTTTAAATAAAACAAATTAAATTTAAATTTTTACTTAGTGCCCAAGACTTGGAAAAAATTAAAAAAAAGTTAATAAATTAACAATCTCAAAAATTTGCTTAAAACATATTCAGAAACATATAAATAAAATACCTACAGTCAAATTAAAACTTTCCTCTACCTAGACTCTTCCTCTTCTTTTCCTTTCCTGAGCAAGGAAAGTTTTCAAAAAAATACGTGATAGGAATTAGTTTTTATTGAATATTTTCTTCAGAGGAAGAGTCGAAGTAGGGTTGAAGAAGAGTCGTGGAAGAGGAAAGGAAGAGTTAAGGAAGAGTCGAAGAACAAAATGCGCACAAATTAGTTTTAATTTGAACTGTAGTATCGAATTTCACTTCTTAACCATAACAATAACCTCATATCTAAACAAGAATCTTATTTTTAAAATTGAAATTCTAAATAAGACAAAAAAGTAAACTTAATACAAATTTAAAACGGCGCTTTGAAAAAGGAGCTTTCGACGCTTAAAATTTCATTAATGACACGTTAATGACTCTATAGAGTCATTAACCAAATAATGGTTAATCCTGACTATAGTCAGGATTTATCGGTAAGATATTTTCGTCAAAAACTTCCGACTCTTTCTATTCTTATTACTCTAAAAAAGAATCCTCTAGAAAGCTACAACAATAACTTGAAATTTTCAAATAAGAATTAAAAACAGTGAAATGAGCTAAAATGCGTATTTTAGGATTTCCTCCATATATGCTTAACATTTCCAATATTTCTATTGCTCAATTTTATGTAAATTTTTTACGCATTTATGTTCGAATTTTTACATAAATGCGAACAAACTTAGTAAATCTTCATTACGCATTAAAAATTTACAGTGTCCTGATAATGAGCAATTTTTTTATCGGTTTATAAATTTATTTAAAAAAATATGGAATGTAAAATAGTCAAAAAATAATTTTAAATTTAAAAAAAAAATATGACTAATATAAACTGTTTTCTCTAATAGATTATATTTAATCTTAACTTTCTGGTGACATATAATAACTTCGAATATCACTGGTAATATTTGTATAAGTAAATTCAAAATCGTTTACAAATTTAGCCTGATAACAATTTTCATTTAGACCATATTTTTGCTTTAGATTTGTCAACTTTTTCTTTTTGATTGTTTCTCGAAAATCTTCTAAATGCAATTTTATACACATTTCACATAAATAACCACCCATTACTATCTTCTCATCAACACTTAAATACTTTTTCCACTTGAAAAATTTATTATACTCTTTTGAGCTATTGCTAACTTTCAACAAATACATTCCCAAGTCTTTTGGTGTCTTGAAATCAAGAGCATTTACGAAGCCTGTTTTAGGAACAAAATAACTATAATTTCCCATTCCGAGTACAACTGGTACTATATCGTACTTGAGTGTATCGAAAAATTTCTCTGTTACATAATCTCGACACAATGAATTTTCAAATAAGAAAAAAAATTTGTAATTTTTTGATATATACTGTCGACAATCTTGATTTGTTGGACACCTTTGACCACACTTACCAAAAATATCTATAGGTACATATTTACTCAACTCTTTTAAATAATTTAATCGAAAACTTTCACAATTTGAAATTAAAGCAGCACCAAAACCTATTTTATCAGCTGAGAAATTTCTACTTTTATTAAAAAGGGAATTTTCGGACCAATATAGACCAGAATCAGTCCAATAAATTGAGGTAAAATCCGAGTCCAAACGATAAGTGGCAGACAAATTAAAAACATTTTCATGTTTGTCACATAAATGACAATGAATTGGAGATTCATAAATAACATGGACAAAACGTTGATTATCAAAAGCTCGTTGAGGAAAATAGTCAATTTGATTTCGAAGATGAAACAAGACCAAATCGCTTTGACTTAATTTAGACCTGTCTTGAGTTAATTCACAATTAGTAATTGGACAATTTAAATTTTTAAAAGGTTGTCTTACACCAAAACCATAATCGATTAAGGGCGAACCTTTAAATTTAGTCCACATTAAAATTGTTTTCAAATTGGACGAAGAGTTAAGACAAGTAAAATTAATTGTTCTATCGTGATATAATGGTATTCTTTTCGGGTATTTTTCACCATTTATATTTACATAAAATTGCTTTTTATTTCTAATAAAAGCATCACATGATAATTTTGCTCTCTTTTTAATATTTGTGCTATATTCTAAAACTTTATAGGCGTCTTTATTTGCTCTAGAATTCGACTTTATTAGGCTGAGAAGTATTAATAGAGTTAATATTATTAAAATTGACAAATAAATTTTCAAACTATTTAAAAATATCATTTCTATTCATTTAAATTACATATTTAAATCAATTCTAAAAAATTATACTGTTGTTAGTTTTCTATTACGTTGCTTAAACTTGTTTTAGATTTTTATTTGAGGACAAATTTCTTCTTTAGTTGAAAAAAAAAGAATTTCTTTTAGTTTTATTGTACATAATTTGCGAAAAATCAATAAAAAAATTTTTTTCCTACATAATGTATCTTTAATTCAAATCCAAATTCGAGTCAGCTTGTTGACACAGACGATTACAGAACTATTAGTTTCTATTTTTAAACTATTTTTAAAATCAATTGAAATTAAAAAATTTTGACTCTATATTTTTTCTAGATTTACTTTTTAGAAAAAATTAATTTTTTTATTATTTTTTTAATTTAATTTCTAAATCAAAACGGAATGAAAGAGTTATTTTTTAAAATAATATTTACTCTCATAAGTAATAAAGAAAAATTAGGAAAAAAAATCTGGTTTTCTAATAGAGGGAACTTAGAATGAATTTTCAAAAGAGAAGACTTAATTTATGAATTTCTTGTAGTTTTTTCTTCTATTTATTTTTACCTTAAAAACAAAGTAAGATTATGTTTGAATCTATTGCATAAATTCATTTTATTTTTTTCATTTTGTGTTAATAATAATAGAGCAGACTTACTCGTACTAAACGCTTTCAAAGAAGACTAAAAGAATGATTAGTAAATATCTTAAAAGTAATAAAAATAACTTACAACTCAGAGCTAAAAGTATAAAACTATTTTCCATTTAATGATAAAAATGTTCTTTGAAATTTAGTAAAAGGTTTTATCTCAATCCCAAATTAGGAGGAAGATTTAAAAACTTAAGGTGTCCCAAGTGATTAATATTAGTATCTTTAAATTTTTTTTCTAAGTTGATAAGCGATTCCGAAAATTTTCTGAATAAAAATTTTGATGATGTATCATTTCATCGAATTTTTTTTCGTATTTTTATCGAAAAAAATTTTCATAGAATCAAACTTTCATAAAAAAAAAAAAACATCGAAAATTTTTCATAGAATATTTTTTGATAGAAAAATTTGTCACTTAGAATTTGATTTTTTTAGAGATTAATTCATGAAATTTCATTAATTTGTAGTTTTTTATTATTTTTAGGTTGAATGATTCAACTAATTTGGGAATAAATCTGTAGATGTGAATCATATTTTTACAAACTGTATTGATAACAAAATCGAGTATAAATAGTAAAACAAATGTTGTGTAGCGCTTAAGGTGTGAATATTGTAGCTTTATTTAGATTAAAATATACAAAAAATTCAAAAACAGAATAATAAATTAAATAACTAATTTTTATTATGATTTTCTGTTAATTTTTTTTCTATGAAAAAGATTTTCTATTAAAAAAATTTTCGATGAAATTTTTTCTACGTAATATTTTTCTATGAAAGGTGTAATCAATTAATTCTATGAAAAAATTTCTATAAAAAACTTTTTCTACGAATTAATACTATTACTATTTATAATGGTATATTCTAGCGGAGGTGGTCTGGATTTTTTAGAAAACTATTTTATTTTGAAGTATTTTTGAAAAAAACCTTATTTTTACTAATTTTTCATTAAAAATTTAGTTTTTTTGAAACGTTAGTAGCCTTTCAATTTTTTGCAAAAACAACACCCTCTCAAAAACCAAAGATTTTTCGGAAAAAAATTTTGAGAATATTTTTTTAACCTTGATTTTGCTCAAGGAAGATGAATCTGAAATCAGAATTTAAATACGATGATTATTTTTGGCAAAATCGTCATGAATGTGAATACGATGTATTTTAGAAAATTCAACAAATGAAACAAAAACTTAATTAAATGTTAAAAAATAGTTAGATATACCTAATTTTACACGAGGAACAAGAAATCGAACTCGGATTTTGACCAGGAATGGTATTTTTGTCGGAATAAGAATGTTTGGTAAGAATAATAATCTTGATATTTCTTGACCTTAGAGCCCAAATATATAATTTAACTTTTATTAAATTTATATGACGAGTTTAACATTCTACTTAGGCCGATTTGGTAAATTAAATTTAAATAATTTTGTATTAATTTTTTGTCTTTTATTTTTATTGAATAAGAAAAGGAGAACAATAAAAAAGTTATATCAAATTGAAATGAGTGAATTGAAATGAACTTCACAGTACCCGATATCTTTTGAGCAGATTAATCAAACATAACCTTAGAAAGGTCAATTAGATTATTGGTTGTCTAAAAAAATCTGTCTCTAGTTAACGAAGGCAAAATTGGTTATAGCATTTTTTTCGCTTTCTTTCTCAGACGATAACAAATAAGTTTATCTTGTCTAATTTTTATAAGACAGAGTTGAATTAAGTTAACGAAAACACGAACAGAAACATAACATTGTATTTAACTTTAAGAGCAATTTAAAGTTAAGCATTGAGGCTATAATAGTTTAAAGCTGCTGCTGAAAGCATTCTATGTGTGTTAAAATAATCAATTATAAAAATTAAACGAATTGAAATAAGTGAAAAGAACCAATTTTCGACAAAAAAATTCATATTGAGAAAAAGCACTATTACAAAATTTTATTTTATTAAAATAAGCTTTTAAATATTTCGTTATGACGTTTAGTTGTAAATAAACATTTACTTTTTTATTTGCGACCAAAGTAAATTAATTTTTTATTTTAAAAAAATTCTTAATCTTTTTGCTATCAAAAACAATCTTCATTGAAAAAATTATTTTAATGTAAAGACAATAATTTATTCTAAATTACCTTTTCTTTAAAGAAAAATATTTTCTTTGGTGAAATAAAAAATATTATTTCATCCTAAAACATTTATTTCTTTTAAATCACTTTAAAATGAAAATTAAAAGATTTTGCAATGTAATATTGTTTTGAAATTATTGTTATAAAGATATATTCTATTGACATTTGATATTTCTCTTTCTATTAGAAAGTTTTTCGGATTAAAAGAGCATTAATCCCCGTTAAAAAGAAAAAAAATTTAGAAAAAAGAAATAGCTTTAAATATCAATTAAATCTTTCAATCCCTAAATTGTAATTAAAAAAGGAAAAAATGCACATACAAATTAAAAACGAATTGAAAAGATTTTATCTCATCTTTTTAAAAGTTCTTTTAAATAAAGTACTTCCGAAAAGTTTAAAAAATTACTCTTTTTGTGGGATAATTACATTATAAGGCGCGTTTTTTTTTACCTCAGAGTAATTCTGATAATTTTCACAGTAAATATCGCTAATCGGTTTCATTCCTGGATAAAACCAAGACATCAAAAATCTAAACTAAAATTATTATTGAATTTTATTTTTTAAAAATAACATTTTAACACTAGAAGCACCAGCGATGTCATTTTGACATATTTTGATATTTGAAAAAATGCAGAAAATCACATTTTTCTCAACTAAAAATTTGTGAATAGGCTTTTTATAATGAAATCTATAAAAAAAATTTCATATCTTTTCTGCGGAAGTTTATTTTCCGGCAAAATTGAAAAACTTACTTAGAAGCACCATACATGTCATTTTGACATCTGGTTAAAAAATGAACGACCAATTAATCACTTTTCATAATTCCCTTATAAAATTTTATAAAAAGAATTTTTTCTATCGTTTTAAGAACATTTTATTTATTTTTATTCACAATTTAATACAGTTTTTTATCTTTTTTTGAATGGAACTTTCTAAATACAAATTAGTATTATCCAAAATTTTCTAAAATTTAAAGCAAATTTGAAGATAATTTGCCTTGTTTTTTATGATTAAAAACTGGAAATAACCGAAAAAAAAATTATTTCCGCCGTAGAATTTTTAATTTGGGACATTATAGAAATAGAGAAAATAAAAAGGAAATTGATTTGAAAGTAAATGCTGTTGTGATGTCAAAATGACATCTACGATGCTTTTAAGTATAAAAAATTTTGGTGCTTCTAGTGTTAAAGGAGTAAAAAAGTGTTAAAATGAGATTCAAATAAGAAATTTTTTTTTCATAAATTAAATATTGATTAAGAGCTTTTCATTGGTAAAAATATGATTCTTAATTTTTTGATGCAATTTTATTTATGTATTGGCAAGTAGTTTGTGTTTTAAAGACAATTTTTTAAAATTTAATTTTTTTATTGCGTTAATAAGCAATATTTTAATAGTGAACTTGTCACGATATTTAAATGAAGCAATATGTGCCGAATTTTTAGTGAAAATAACGCTTAAATCCTTTGCTTGATTCGACTCGGTTAATTTATGATTGCTCAAAAATATTCATGATTTTTATTACTTGATCCATGGTGCATCAAAATACACTTTTTTTCGTTAAAATCGATTAACCACTGTTTTGATCATTCAAATAAACAATTGATATTTTCTTGTAGGACCAATGAATCAATTTCATTTTTGACTAAACTAACTACCTTTGTATAGTCAGCAAACAGTTTAAAAATCTAGTAAATCATTTATGAAAATAACAAAAAGGATCGGTCCTAAAATAGATCCTTGTGAAACACTGCTAATTTTTTCTGTCCAAAATGAACATTTTTTACCAAATACCACTCTTTGTATTCTTTTTCTCAAAAAAGCCTGAATAAATGCAAAAAGTTGATCGCTTAATTCATAACAACGAAGTTTGTAAATAAGCCTTTTGTGACGCTCTTGTCGAAGACCTTACAAAAATCCAGATAAATAATGTCTATCGCTTTTTTCAAATTAATATTTTGACTTAAAAAATCAATTGTCTCTAATAAATTAGTAACGCTTGCTTCCCTTTTTATGTAATGGCGTAATATTTTCTACTCGCCATTCACTTTGTACCTCACCGTATGACGATAAATTTAGATGTTTCTTTTTAAACTCTTAGGTGAATTTCATCTTTTTCCTTAGATGTTTAGAATTTTTGTAATTTCTTAAAGACATTTTCAACAGAAAAAATATCTTTGGGATCAATTAAAAGTTTTACCTTTGTACTATCTTCTAAAAAATGAGCTTTTCTTCATTTTCATTCACAAAAACACAATCGAATTAATGATTTAATGTTTCTGAAATATCATATAAATTTGTGGTCAATTCATTTTTAAGATTCCTTAGGACCTTGATTGATACACGTGGTTTGTATTGACCGTTTACAAAGTCATAAATCAATTCTAAAAAAAAAATTAGGAAATAGGATTCTTCAATTTTTTATTCTCTTATTAAAATGAAAAATTTATTTTATTTTTATTTTTCCTTAAAAAAATATGCCTAGGAACATTTAGAAGATCAAGAATCAATTTAGTTGACAAGTAAATTCAAAATTTCCTAGAAGCCTTTTTATATTAATAATTTTGTAAAAAGAAGACATAAATGTCTTAGAATCTTTCGAATCAACAAGTCTTTTATTCAAAAATAAAAATTAAATTAGTTATAATGAACTAAAATTTATTTTGTCGTTTTTAAATTCTCGTTTAAATAAAAACCATTTTTAACATATATTTAAATAATGAATATTTCTTTAATGAAAATCAGAAAGTTTCCATTGCTTGTTCAATTATAACCGAAAATTTTGTGATATTAACAAAAATTGGAGACTCGCGCCAAAACACAAGACATGAAATATTATATGAACAATCAATAGAATTCACATTTAGGTAAGAATTATTTTGATGTATTGATGGGTGATATTGAGTAACAAATCTAAAAAATATGTGACCACTCTGAATTGATATTCGTTCATATAGAGGATAATGAAAATGCGGTGGAGTTATTTCTATGACTGTTGAAAGGGTTGGTAAAAAAATTGAATTAGTCAAACCAGCTCCATGAACTCCAATCAACAATTTTGCTTTAGTCACTTTTTCAACTTGTTGAATAAAACTCAACTCCTCAAAATAAACAACGTCAACATTGTATTCACCAAATTTTAGTTTTAAAAATTCCTCAAGCTCGTTTTGATTAACTATAAGTCGGTTTTTTCTTTTGACTAGCACTACTCTACTTCTTTCATAAAATATATTCAATTCTGTACTAAGTCTCTTTCTGAACTCAATTGCTTCTTTTGGTCCGGTAAACATATATAATGAATTTCCTTTAAAAATAAACGTTTATTGTTAAGTTTTATTTAAGACTTTTTGTCGAAAGTTTTATTGTTAATTTGGTAAAACATAAAAAAATCTAATCGAAAAAAACCAGTATAAAAAAATCTAGTATGTTAAAATCCACTTTTAAATATATCCGGTTTTAAAAGAATTGAGTGTACAAAATTGACGTGTTTAAAAAAATCTAGTATCATTTTATGCCAGTAATCTAGAATAATATAAAGAAAACTATCGATCGAAATAAAAAGGAATCTGTTCATTAAAAATCTGAAAAGGGGGGCTGAAGGGAAGAACCCTCTTCCGAGCAGTCCTTCATACCACCCTCTTTGAATAAATTAAAAATCAAACTTGTTCTAACTTTGATATATAATTTGAGCTGAGTTTTCGGAATGAAGGCCTTACTTTTAAAATAAGATATTATGAAAAATTTTTGATATTTAAATACAAAATAATGTTCGATTTTTGTTTAAAAAAAAGAAAATGAAAGAGGAAAAAATTAAATATTTTCATCATCCGATTCGGTATCAGTTTCCATATCTGAATCTTCATCTAAATTTTCTATATCCGTGATAGTCGATCCTTCGCCCTCCTAAAACCCGTCAACGTCTGGAGCATTATCGTGGACTACATCGTCAATGAATTTCTTATTTAATATCAAGTGACGGATGATGGATGTTGTGATGGTCGATTTTTGTTCCTCATAGAAACTAACTCTTTCCATTTTAGCGATTCTTCTTTAGTAGGTCTACCTACTCTAAGAGAAGAAGAGTAGGTCTACCTACTCTTCTTTTTGGTAAACTTGTTTTCATCATTAAAGAAATGAAGATTTTTTTTGTATCAAGATTTAATAGTTATATTTAAAACAAAAGGATTTAACTTGAACTTGAAGTTACTTAAGTTTTATATTTTCAAATGCAAAACAAAAAAAATTTTTTATATGCTAACAAAGCAAATTTTATTCTCATGGGCTTGTATTTAATTGTTTTTTTTACCCAATGAGCTAGTATTTTATTCATGTTAATTTAAGTATAAGGTATTTAATTAAAAGCCCAGGGCTTAAATGTATTTTATGGGATAGATCCTAAAGGGGGTTTCTTATAGGTAATTCGAGTCTTATCAACACACATTCATTTTCTGATGAACACACAACTTTATCAACACACAAAATTAGTGTGTTGTTAAGTTGAAAAAAGTATTAATTTTTTTTTAGATAACTAACTGAACAGCAAACACTTTTTGTGTTTTATTAACCTTAACTCGATGCCTATGAATATTCTTTTCTATAAGTAAACCACTTTCTTCGAAAAAAAGGCGTGAACTTTACTGTTGCCAGAAGTGTTAGCTCAATTAATTAGGAATTTCCATTTTCAAAATAAAATTCCTAAGATGTTCAACTTTTTGAATAAAATAAGCTTTCTTTTTTGAAAAAAGTCAAAATATTTTATTAAACTTAGATCTTATTTTGAATTATTTGCCGAAAAATTGGGGAATCACAGCTATTCGTAATCAATTAAAAAACACATGTAAAAAATATTTTCTTATCCGTTCTTTTTCTTTCTTTTTTTCGTTATGCGTTATAATTACTGAATACCTTATACAAAAAAATTACTTTTCGAAACGCAATTTTTTTTAATTATATAACGCATTACATTTTTCGTTTTTTGAAAATGCTACAAAAGTAGTCACGACGATTTTTTACTCGCACAGGTTTTGTACTCTCGACCTTCTAAGACGCCCATGACGGTACCAACTGAGCTATCTCTCCATCATTAAATATAATTTGGCTAAAATTAGACCGCCTTCTTTTTACAGTCGAACCTTGGTATAACGAAAGGGTCGGTTCCGAAAAACACCCTTTCGTTGCATCGAAATTCGTTATATCAAGACGTTATTTCATATAATTTTCTAATTTGGGACATAATATTAGATTCGTAATAACGAGTTTTTCGCTATATCAGGTTTCGTTATAGCAAGGTTCGACTGTATATAATTTATTTTTTTGATAATTTAATATTATTTAAAATTTTAGAAAGCAGCTTTAACCTGGCAAAAAGAATTTTATAACCTAAGAAGAGGACCTAGTTAAACCTGGTTTTTTTTCGACCTTAGTGTACCAAATTTTTTTAAAACTTTTGAGTGAACTTTCTAACACACACTTGATGTGTGTTGTTCAAGCAAAATAAAAAAATCTAAAAAATATTTATTTTCAACTTAACAACACACTAATTTTGTGTGTTAATAAAGTAGTGTGTTCATCAGAAAATGAATGTGTGTTGATAAGACTCGAGTGTGTGTTAGTCATATGTGTGTGTGTGGTAGTAAGGGAGACCCTAAAATAAATAACTATAATAAACGAACTAATTTTCTTTGAGTGGATTTTCTTCTACTCGATTTTTCTAAAAGTCGCTTTTTTATACTAGACTTTTTTCAATAGTAGATTTTATTAAAGCCGATTTATTTAAAATTTAATTTTAAAGATTTTAAATTTATATAACTTTAACTAACTCTATCTATTCTCGAAACTTACCTTTATAAATACAATTAAATACAATTATCTTTCGAATCAAATATTTAAACATCTGTGTAATGCCCCTCCATCCTATAAATCATTTTCATCCGATCTTATTCTT
>NTPY01000198.1:154789-178403 GCA_002922825.1 Brachionus calyciflorus
TATAGAAATTAAAAATATCGAAAGACCAAAAAATATAGATAATCGATAAATATAAATTATCTATGGACTTTTTTGCTTAATCGTATAAATTAAATAAAAAATAATCAAATTGATTACGAAAATTTACCTTAAAACGAATAAGTAATCTTTACAAAGAACCAAATAAAAAAAACGTTAAATTTTAAAATGATGGTCATTTTCTACAACTATTAGGGTGGACTATAAATGGTTTAACTACTACCCTGGTCGTTCACATGTTCCAAAAATGAACGTTCGAATCTTTTCATGAACGTTCATGAACATTCATGAACGTTCGAAAATGTTCTAATGTTTTCAAATCTTTTCGGACCTTTTCATAAATTTTCAGGAACTTTCATTAGTTTTCCTGACCATTTAAAAATTTCCAAATTAATTTTGAAAACATTAAATTTGATTGAAAACATTTGAAAAGATTTGAACATTTTCGAACGTTCCGATGAATGAACAAGAACGTACGTTCTTGTTCATCCGAATTCACATGTTCCAAAAATGAATGAACGTTCATTCATTTTTGGAACATGTGAACGACCAGGGTAGTATAATTTATAATTTTAAATAAAATAAATTAGTTTTCATGTTTTTCTATTTCTATATTTTTTCTTTTCTATATTTTTATTGACCCCCAGATTTTTTAATGGTGAATTTTTTTAGAGTCGATTATTTATACTCAATCGTTAATTGTACCTATACTACTTTTTTTTTGGAGAATAAGAGTATCATTCTACCAAAAATATCACAAATTTTTTTAATTTTTTTAAAAAATTTAATATTTTAATTTTTATTAATAATTAAAGGGTCTACTTAATCAGCACACAGAACACTTACAAAATTCAAAATACATTTTAACACACTCACTAAAACTCAAAACGACACTTGCTTATTTACTGTTAAATTTATAACATTTTTGTTAAATTAAAAAATTTAATATTTTAAACATGTATTTTTAGAAACCAAAAATAATTCATTATAAGCAAAAATAAAATAATAAAATAATTATACCAGACAAAATGTGAGATTTTAAGCTTTTATATGATATATAACACTAAGCTATTGCTCTAAATGATATAACTGCTTTTTTAAAAAAGACAATATGATTTAGACTTAAAATTAAATATTTATTAACAAAGGTTATATTAAAACATAGAAAAAAAATAATATAGAAAAAGAAAATATAGAAAACGAAAAATATAGAATAAAAAAAATGTAGAAAAACGAAAATGTAGAAAATTTGTAAAAAATATAGAAAAATAATTTATAGTCAAATTTTTAACTTAAAAATAATTTTAAAAAAAGCCGCTATAAAATATTCAAATTTAATTTTATGAAATACGTCTACCGTTAAATCTACCTGAATCAAAAAAAATAATTACTAATTAATTGTTTGAATAATTTTCATTTTAATTATTAGAAAGTTATTAATTAAAAGAAAATTAACTAAAAAAAATTTTTTTTTCTCAATTTTAAATAAAAACTAATTTTTTCGGTAAATTAATGATTCTTAATTGATCAAAATTTTTAAAATTTATTAATCAATTTACATTTATTGAATTCGATATTTTTTTCTATATTTTTTTTTCTACATTTTTTACATTTCTATATTTATAAAAATTCTATATTTATTTTTCTATATTTTTTTTTTCTACATTTTCGGTTTTCTATATTTTTTCCTTTCTATGTTTTGATAGATCCCCATTGCGCCGTTTATATGTGGAATTTATTATTTTATTATGAATCTTTATCTTTCGACATTAAGAAATAGTTTCAAACTATGGAATATTTTAACTCTTATAGACATTTATTTTAAATTTGACTAGGTATAACACGTGATAAAGTAGGGTTTATTCGGATCAAAATGAGTAAATGCGGTTAAATTCACTTAAGGAATAATTATCCTATTTTAAAATCGTATCATAGCTAACAGTATTATATTTAAATTTTATTTTTTTTTGAGAAGTGAAGCCACAGTCTACCTTAAAATAATATTGAGGTAGACCTGTATTAGGTTAAAATGTTTGGATTATTTTGGGTTCAATTTATAGATAAGATAGAAATATTGATTATCAGGAACCGCTAACAATATATATGATGTTACATGAATATTAATCAAAATTTATAAATCTTTTTTGTATTAAAGTCTTGTTGTATATTAACGGCGAAATTAGTTTGACCTTTGTGAATAAATATTTTATTTTAAGCTTTCTAAAGCTTTGATAAATTGGAAAAATTAAATTCAAGGGAAAATTGGCTTTTATCTCTTACATTTGTCCAGAAGTTTGAATTTTTTTATAAAAGTAAACTTTTTCATAGAAATTAAATTACCCGCAACAAATAAATATTTGTAACATTGTAATTTTGGTTGATTTCTTTTTGGTTCATTACCAAATTCAGTATTATTTTCATTTAGTTTAACACCAGACGCCAATTCGTAAAAATTCCTCTGCCATTCGCTAATTTCAGTGGAATTTCGATCCATTAACTTTATATGCGAGAATCTTTTGCAAAAATTCTCATGCTTGTTATAATATTGAAAAAGAAATAGAGTGGATATTTTCGAAGCGAAATGAAAAATATTATCACCAAATTTCCAATCGAAACCAACGATTGCTCGACAATCTTCATGATGAATTTTCGATCTATTCCATTTTTTCGATGAGACATATTTTCCTTTTAAAAATGAACGATATGGAAGTGGATTATTTAATTTATCATTTACAACAGAACCATTTTTATAAGTAGACTCATAATGATCCCATTGTCGTATGAAACCTTGATACTCAAATGGAATATTATATAATTTCTTATCGTTAGTTAAGTATAGGATTTCATCATTTTCAACACATATATTTTCATAGAGACAAAAAGAAGTCAAATCCGAAAAATCTCTACAATTAATTTTTTTCGTTAGAACTCCCTGATTAGGATTTTCTTCGAAAATTTCCAATGTTTCTACATAATCTTGGAAAAATTCCCATGCATAAAAATAGATTAACAAACAAATTAAAATAAAATTACAAATAATTAGAAATGTTTTACGAGTTAATTGAAATTTTTTCATTGCTTTTTTTTTTATTCAATAAAATAGTAATGATTAATCTAAAAATAATAATTTGAGATTAGAAACGAAATTATATATTTAGCATTTGATTTGAAGGGAATATCCTTTTAATAATTTTAAATTTGAGTAAGAATTAATAGGGTATCTCTTTAATCTACTAAGGAATTAACTTACCGTATTTCCTCAAATAAAAGGTACAAAATTTTTAAAAGAAAGCTCATTTTTTTAAATGCCTATGAAATTTTTCTCGAGGAATAAGACATATAAGTGTTTTAATTCAGGATACCTTGAGTTTTCGACAAGGTATCCTGAATTCACGCGCACAAATAATGATTAAATTCAGTTGTATACATCAAGTGCTAAAATTATTTAAATAAACTAATACAAACTTTTAAACTTTTAATTTATAAGTTACAAAATAAATTACAGTTTTTAATAAACCCGCTGAAGAGGTTACTTAAACGTTGTGCTTAAATGATATCAACCTTTAGGTCCTGGAGAAAACTGAAGAATATATCGGATGGTACATCTAATGGCAGGCTAAAAATTGGTTATAGACAAATAATTTGTATTACTTTGAGTTTGTGAAGGTTAGTTGATTTCAAACTCCAGTCGATAACTAACTAGAGACTTGTATATCGCTATCAAGGTTCTTTTACTTAGTTTAGTATATTCTATTTGTAAACTGGATCGAAACAAATTTTAGATTAGATTAAAATTTGAAAGGAATAGGAATAAAATATTTCGTGGAAAAATTTTATTTATTTTTTTATTCATAAAAACTCACTGAAATAAAATGAAAATTATCTTTTAAGGTTTTCTTTTATTTAACTTTTTTTTTTCAAAATAAAATTTGATTGACGAAATACGTTTATTTGAATTTCTTTTTTTAACTTTATTCTTTAGCAGCATAAATAGGAAAGCTGAAAGAAGCCTGTGTGATTTATCAGGCAAAGCATATGTTTGATTTCTTCATTTTATGCTTAGTTCTAAAGCTTTGATTTTGTAATAGTGAAAAAAAAACCAATGCAAATGACTCTAGTTTTTTTCATGAATAAATATTTTTAAATTGGCTTCAATATGAAAACTAAATAGTTCATTTAATTAGATTTAATAAAAAACACCACAATATTTGTTTAAATTTGCTTGTATAATTCTCACAATTACGCGGGGCACTTTAGTACCCTGCTTAATATGTCTTAGAAATTTCAAGTGCAAAATTAAAATTATAATAGTAAAAATCATTCTCAAAATTATTTTTCACATTTCACCCTGCGCCAAAATTAAAGCTTTCATCTTCAGCAATCAAGAGACAATATCAGTTTTTCGAAAAGAAATTTTTTATACCAAAATTGGCTCTAAACTTCGTATTTTTGATTATATTAGGGTTTGTAAAAAATCATTGACTGTGTTTTCATATTTTGACAAGCAGGCATCAAAAAATTAATCCTAATTTAGTCGAAAATTAAATTTCAACTTCAGTTTTTATTGAAAAAAAATTTTTTCCACTAGAATTAGCAAGAATCACATAAAAATCGGTAAAAATAGATCAAATCGAAAAATATCATTGACTCTGATTTACCGATTTTAAAAAATACTATTAAGAAAAATTTTAAATAAAATTTCCTAAATACAATTTATGTTAAAATTTGATTTTATTCAATCATATTTTTATTACGCGGGACACTTTAGTACCCTGCTTAATATGTCTTAGAAATTTCAAGTGCAAAATTAAAATTATAATAGTAAAAGTCATTCTCAAAATTTAAACACGAACTCATCTTTTTGAATACTCGAAACATTAAAAAAAATTGTGAAAGGCAACCAAGTTTATCTCTAATACAAGTTTAGCAAAAAGAATTAAACATTATTGATAAATTACATTCATGAAAGCTTGTGAATTTTCACAAATGGAAGATGTGAACGACCAGAGTTTGAAAACATTAAATGGATTTTTTAAATAGTTTCCGTTTTATATTCGAGTTTGGACTTGATAATTGAGAAAAAAAAATGTTCATGAGATAAAGGAATTTTTGAAATAAAGAATTTTGAACTTTTGAATTATGAATTTTTTTAAATGAATTTCAAACTTAACTAAAAATCCTAGATTTTAAATTAGAATGCAAAAAGTCATGCTTCATAAAGTTTCTTTTTTATCTGTATAAATATTGCTTTTTTTTAAATTTGAATTTTTACAATTTCTTTAAACAAGAAAAATAACTATAAACAAAAAAGATGTCTGTCAATGAATTTAGAAGTATTGCTGGTGCTGATAATAGAATTGGTATCGAAGAATATGTAGCTCATGAGATTCATAAAAATCCGTACAAAAATCCCTATGATGTAAGAAATGAAGCAACTGAAAAATTCAATTTGATTGATAGAGACCATAGTGCTCGAATTGAATACAACGAATTTTACGATGCCACTAATAGACTTTATCATGGTCATTATCATTATCCACCCAGTCATCCAAGCCATGGGCACTACCCTCATCCGCCCAGTCATCCTAGCAATGGTCATTACCCTCATCCACCCAGTCATCCTAGCCATGGGCACTACCCTCATCCGCCCAGTCATCCTAGCAATGGTCATTACCCTCATCCACCAAGTTATCATGGTCATCATCATTTTTGATCAAGTCTTTTAAACATTTATTTCCCTATTAAGTTTTTTTTTTTGCTTACAAAAGTAAAAGTGTTCTTTCCTTATATACTCTTAGATCCAAGGTAGAATCTTATTTTTTTTTAGATTTTTTTATTAATTAAATAAATTTACTGAAAAATAAACTATAACAAAACTAAAATATAATCTTTTTTTTAGGCCTAAGATTAAAAAAATTTTTCAAAAATATTATGTTTTGTATATTTCGTTTTTTCATTCTATGTTTTTTTTTCTACATTTTATCCTTTCTTTATTTAGTCTTTCTATATTTTTTATAAATTTCTACATTTTGTCTTTCTATATCTATCTTTCTATTTTATCCTTCCCCCCCCCCTGTTTTTTAATTGGATGTGATTTAAATATGGATTTCTCAAATAAATTACCGTAATACCTTGCGAACAAATGCATGCAATTCAAATCAAAATTTTAAGAATAAATGCGCCAAAAAAAGCTATTTATAAAACGATTGGCTAAACGTAAAAATAATTAAAACGTATAAGTTTAAGTCTTATGATTAGGTTTTTTATTAGAATATATGGTAAAATATTAAAAATTCTTTTATTTTGGGGCGCATTAATTGTTAAAAGTTTAGGTTTTAATTCAATGCGTTCCTATACAAGGTATTACGGTAATATTTTTCTTCATTTTTGAAATCGGTCACCAAAAAAACTACCAGGATAGGTATTAAGTCAAACTTTAGGACTCGGTTCTCATGTCAAACAGACATTCATAAATTTATTTTATTTTTAAGCAGTGCATGATCAAAAGCACATTGCTTTAGCATTATTTATTCATTTTAGAAAGGTTTTTGACTTAATAGATTGTTTAGTTCTTCTTTTAAAACTTGACTTTTTTAACCAGAGATAACAAATGGTTGAATTACAAAATACAGATAAAAAAGAAACTTAATGAAGCATGACTTTTTGCATTCTAATTTAAAATCTAGGATTTTTAGTTAAGTTTGAAATTCATTTAAAAAAATTTCTGAATTCAAAAGTTCAAAATTCTTTATTTCAAAAATTCCTAAAATTCCTTTATCTCATGAACATTTTTTTTTCTCAAGAAAAATTTTCAAGTCCAAACTCGAATAAAAGGGCGACTATTACAAAATCCGAGATTATTTTAAATTAATTTTGACTTTGAAAAAAGTCCCGGGTGATGGATTAAATCTCCGCCTAAAAAAGTCTATTTAATATCAGAAAACTTGATCTGTTTAAGTTGTAAAAATCCGTTTTTTTTAACTGGTTCCATACTAAACCGGTGGCTATGCTGCCTTATGCTGTCAAAAAGTTCTACTATAAATAATTTTCAACATTAAGTTAGTTCAGAAAAATAAGTTATATTTTGAAGAAAAAATATTTTTGTAAAAAAAATGTTATAAATTGAATCAATTTAAACTTTAAATAGAATCGTATTTTTTAATACGATTCTATTTGTTAAAATAATAAAACCTCGACGAGCAGTTTTTGACAAGTTCACGGACTAAAGTTTGGCTATGTCCTCTTAAGTTATATTTTCTAAGTGAACCACTACAATTCAGATTGTAATTAATACTTTTTTTTAGATTAATGCATTATTAACCATTTAAAATTTTGTAAAACTGAATGAGATCACCTCGCAATCTTCTGCTCTACTTTGATTCCAAATTTAACCTTAAAAAAAAATGCTTTGTAGAGATTGATATTATGTTTTCGTCTCTTGACCATGCTTACGGTCTTATTAAAAACCTTTTATTTTTGATTTTCGCAATCAAAGTGAATTAACACTAATTGACGATTTTGTTGTATTATCAAAACTAAAAAAAATTAGTGTAATCCCTCGATTGTTATACCGTGGTACTAATCTGGAGTTTCGAATTTGTACCCAGTGATTTTATTACTGAAATGTATTCATAGACATTTTAGCTTCAAAAAAGGTGAACGGTACAATTTTGGAAGTTTTCGAAATTATACTGGCACTACTATCTAGGGTTTACGGTAAAAAAAATCGCTTTAACCAGCCAATTTTTAAAGTAATTTTGGAACAAATGGTAAAAACTAAACACTTCTTAAATATAAATTCTGAAACTGATTAAGTTTTTCCAATTTTTATTTTTTACGTCTTTTTTGTAATACCTTTGAATATAATTTATTAAATATTTTTTTACCTTTATATTTTGATTTGTGATCATTTAAAATTGGAGTCTTATTCATCAAACATAAAAAATGATCAAAATATGGTTGGGATCTATTTCTTTTTTTTTAATTTGTTGTCAAAATAATTTGGTATCTTTTTTTACAAGTATAAAAAGTGAACTTATTATTATGGCATCATTTTCATCAAAATCAAAAAATTTGGGACCATATTTTTTTGGAATCAATTTAAAGTAGACCATTTGAAGTGACAGATTAGTGATACTAGATAAGTAACAAAAAGCCAAATAAAATATAATTTTTACTGGAAAAAATATATTGTTGTAGGCCAGCTTCGAGTTTAGATCTTTTTTACTATCTCGGAGATTAATCTCGAAAAATTATATTTTATTTGCTGTCTCGGAGGCATAATCGCAAATCAAGTATAAATTTAGGCTTCTAAAACTCTTTATTGAAAGATACAGTATTTTTCTCAGTTAAAAACTTAACAAATAAAATTCATAAAATATAACTTAAATAGCGAGTCTAAATTAATATTATTTTCTAACCATAGATTCATTTAACAAGGAAGCGTCGCAAAGCTCCTATTTCAAAGCGCCCTTTTATATTTGAATGTAGTTTACTTTTTCATCTTATTCAGAATTTTTTAATTATATATTTAATTTATTTAAATTATTTTCTTCAATTCTAATAAAATTGAGCATTACCAAGTCTATATTTAAAAAAATTAATTTATTAATTTTCTTGTGAGTTTTTCCAAATCCTGGGCGCAAAGTGAAACTTTTAACTTTAATTTGTTTTATTTAAATCTTCTAGGACTAGTTTAGGCTTTATTTTCAGCAAACTTTATTGGGAACAAAAGTTCCATTCTTTGGTCTTTTTTGAATAAAATTGTACATAAAAAAAATCTAATTAAAAAAAAAACTTGCCAAATTTTAGTGTTAGAAATAACGCTAAAATTCACACTTTTTGTTCTTTACAATTACAAAGCTTCGCTTTGAATTTACTTCTCTAAGGAACAAGTAGTTTATATTATTTTATTGTCTGTAACCGCCAACAATATGATAATCGAATTTCATCGAGTAAATTCTTTATCGATTATGATTAATTCTAAAATTTTTTTCGAAAAAAATGCTCAATATTTATTTTACGCAATTGATTTAATTTAAGATTCTTGATGAATAAATCACCATGTATCACAAAAGACGAAGTAATCTAATGCAACAATAAAAAATACTCGATTTAAAAAAAATTTATAAATTAATTTATTAAATACAAGATTAAATAAGATTTAAACAAAAAAAATTTATAATTTAAATAGAAAAATTGAATAAAAAAAATTAATTAATCGCTTGCAACTATTGACAACGATTTAACATCGCTTAAACACTTTTGGATATCCTCGCTTAGATTGGCAATATCTGTATCGAGACTATTGACATAACTTAATTGCGAACTAGGCAAAATAGTCTCGTAGAACTTGGCGTACTCATCATAAAAATTAGCTTGTGATTTAATTAAACTATTGACACATGGCTTAACATAATCTATACGACTTGAATACAAATTGGGCAATTCTTTCATTAGGAAATTATGCTCTTTTAAAAATTGTTGCTTGGTTTGTTCGACTAGTTTAGCTTGTTCGTTTAATTTGAACAAATTAGGACCCGTGTGATCCTTATCTTGTAGTTTATCTAGTTTTTCTTGTTGTTTAATGTATTCTTTGAGGTATTGATCGCGACGTTTGATTGACTGATAAACCTGAGGAAATATTGTGCAGAAATTTTTGAGCGGTTCATAAACTTGACTTTGACATGTTTGTTTCAATTGATCGACTGAATTAGTATGTTCACTAAAATTTTCTTTTAATTTTTGAATTTTTTCAACGAGTTCTTGATTCGAATCGGTCAAATCAGAGGACAAATTTGAAATGTTATTTATTATTTTGGCCTCTGCTTTAACCAATTCGTCTAATTTCTCACAATAGCTTTTAATATCTTTGTAGAATTTTTTGTTACTAGTTTCGAAATTTTGGATTTTTTTTTCTTCCTTATCGAATTCGTTATTGAGACTTCTAGGCAAAATGCCTAAATTATTTGACGTACTAGTAAAAAGGCTCATAGGACGTGTATTCATCTTTTTTTTTACGGTTCTAGGGTATTAAGCTAAATTACCCAAACTAAAAAAAAATAAATTATTTTAAATATTAAAATAAAAAAAAAAATTAAAACAAAAATTTCTAGGTCTCTTTGGATTATGATAATTAACAATTTAAAAATTCATTATTTTTGTTTTTTTGATTAGTATTTTTTAGTTTGCAATTTTAAGTTAACTTTAAAATGGTGAATTAGTGTCTTTTGAGTATTTATGATTTCATCTTGGTGAATCAATTTAAAATTTGTTAAAATGGTTAGAAAAGTTTCCATTGACTTTTAATTAGGAATCCACATTTTCAGATTTTCAGATACAAAAAAAATTCTATTTTCTTAATGATATGATTTTTTCTGTTGTATTAAAATTTTACATACAATTTTGAAATGTTTCGATTTGAAATATTCTGAAAAATCAAATAATAAAAAAGATGGTGTTAAATATTGAGTGCTTTAAGTCGTTAAACTCAACACACAAACTCGATTCATATAAAGAATTGGTATCTTATTGTTAGGTTTACGAGTCATTTCCAGTTTCAACTAAACTTACATACTTTTGTATTCATACTTTCTTTCCTTTCTCAGGCAAGAAAAAGAGTCGAGGAAGAGTAGAAGAAAAGAAAAGGAAAACAATCGTACAAGTTAGTTTTAATTTGTACTGTATTTGCTGGATTCAACCTCTTCCTGAATTTTACGCAGAATTTTGTCCATTGTTTTCTTTATATGATTTAATATTTTATTGTAAACTTTCGCTGCTATTGACATAAAGCTGATTCCTCGATAATTAGTCATTTTCTCAAGATCTCCCTTTTTCGGAAGAGACGCAATAAGGCTTGTGGCACTTCGATGTTCATACACCATGTTCATTAAAATGACGCTAAAGTGTGCAGCCCTACTCAACAAAAAATCAGTTTTGTAAAAAAGTTCCATTTGAAAATAAAATTTTTTTCTGCTTTGTTTGATATAGCAAAAATGTTACAAATTGTAGAAATTTAAACTTTAGATATAATTTATTCCGAAAAAATAGCACTTAAAATGCAGAATTGAAATAAGAGAATAGAAATAAAATGTTCCCGGTTAACTTTTCTAAAAGTACCATTCAATTTTTTTCTAATAACTTTTTAAATTTTCACAGAAACTGAAAGCTCTCAAAATTCTCTAAAGATTCTTAACACACCAGAGCTTGTATAAAAATTTAATATTGTAAAAAAGATTGGTAAGTTTTTCGAAATAAAAAGATCGATCTGGATTTTAGAAATAGCCGACAATAATCAAATTATATCTGTAAAAAAAATTTTATTAAAAAAAGATCGTTAACTTATAAAAAAAAAAAACAAAAAAAAACTATTCAATTATTTGCTTGAATTTTTTGATATTTTCATTATATTTTTTGACGTACTCTGATGCAAGATATTTAAATGGGTCCATAACATTCTGATTCTCTTTCTATTAAGAAACAAATTAAAAAAAAAATTTTTTTTTGCTTATAAATTTTTAATAAATCAAAACTTACTGCCGAACATTCAAAATACTTCATATTCATACTATCAGACATTTGTTTAATATTCGCCTGATTAACCACACTACTCAAATCAGACTTATTACCAATAACACAACCAATTATTGGTTTATCATACAAAAATGTCTCTTTGGCTTTTTCATACCAGAATTTTACATGTCCAAACGATTCTTTATTACTCAAATCAAAAACTAAAACTATCATATCTGCATTCAACCACTAAGAATTAAAAAATAAATAAATATGTTAGTTTTAGAATAATTTTTTTTCTATGCTAACTTACTGTCTCTTTACAATTTTCGAAATAGATTGCTTTACCCGAGCTATCATACAAAAACAATTCTACGGTATCGTTGTTCTCTGTCAATTGAACTTGTTTAATAATCAGCTCTGTCATAACTGTCTTTAAAAAATAAAAACAATTTTTTTTTTTAGAAAACAAAAATTTGAAAAAAGTTTTTTTTACTGAGCTGTAATTTTTGGGGTAAATACCACCATCACTTGATAGAACTTGACATAATGATGATTTACCCACACAAGTATCACCAATGACTAAAACTTTACCTCTTAAAAAAACCATTTTTGTCTGACTAAGATTATTTCTAAAAAAAATTAAATTTTTTCTTTTGAAAAAAATTCAAAAAAAATATTTTCATTTTTCATTCTTACCCGTTTACATGTCAAATTTTATTTTTTTCCCGTTTGTTGCCTAGTTACCGTGAAAAAAACTAGTAGAAAATCTTTTATTTTGTCTGAGAATAAAGTTTAAAATTTTATCACATTATACAAAAAGAATTTGAGGAATTTAAAAAATGTTTTGAACTTTGTAAAATAAATTACAAAATTCACAAGTCGAAATATAAAAATTTCAAATTTTTTTTTCTTATAAATAGTGCTTTTCATTTGTGTGAATTTTCAGAAATTTTATTTATAATAAAATAAAAAAGAAGAAAGAAAAAAAAGATGTCTTATGAAGAATTTAGAAGAATAGCTGGTGCTGATAATAGAATTGGCATCGATGAATTTGTGGCTTATGAGATTCAAAAGAACCCATACAAAAATCCTTATGATGTAACAAAAGAAGCTACTGAAAAATTCCGTTTGATTGATAGAGATCATAGTGGTCGAATTGAATACAATGAATTTGTCGATGCTATACATAGACTTTATAATGGTCACTATCATGGAAATACTTATGCATTAAGTCATCATATTCATGGTCTCCACAATCATCATGCACCAAGTCATCAAAGTCATAGTCATTACCATCATCAACCAAGTAATCATTATCACAGTCATCATCACTGTTGAAGGTTTTCATAAATATTTACTCTTTTTGATTTTTAATTTTTTGCTTAATAAAATTCGTTTGAATTAAACAATTTTTTTAATAAATTTCAATATTCAACTTTTGAAAAATTTATTTTTTCAGATCATAAATAATTTTAAATTAAACTTAGACATATTAGGTGACCAGCTGGTCACATAACCGGCCAGACGGCTTCAAAAAAATCTGATCAGTTAATCTATTGATCAATTCAACAGTTCACTTCTGTAACTATCAGTGGAATAGAAAAACTGTAACATTGTACATTTTTAAATGTTACTAATGTTTCTTAAAAAAAATAACTAAAATGTGTATAATTTTAAGGAAACGGCATCCGTGAAAATTTTCAAAATTTAAAATAAGGATATTATTTTTTAATCAGTATTTGGCCATTATTTTTTGTTACAAAATAGAATTAGAGAAATTAAGAAGAAATAAATAAAAAACATTAGTTTTCCTATTGAAATTGAATTGATCGAATATAAAGTTTCATTTCTTTCAATTCAAGTTTTGAATTTTAAATTTTTTTAATCAAAAAAAAAATGAACGTATCTTATTTTAGTTTTGTTTTTTCCCAGTTAAAGATAAAAACGAAAAAAAAAAGAAAAATTTTCGAAAATTGAATACGAAAAATAACATTGGTCAAACATCACGTAAGATAGAAACCAGAATTAAAGAACATATTTATAAAATAAAATATTGTATTAAAATAGCTAATTCTAAAGAATTGTTAAACAAATTTTTATTAAACTGTAAAGAAACATTTGTCTTATATAAACACTTTATGAAAGAGCACAAATTAGAAGATTTTTCATTTCAAATTTTTATTTCAAACTGCATTCACTTTAGACTAAGACTTGAAAGCGATTTAATTTTAATTTTCAATACTCTAAAACCAAATGGTTTAAACTCTATGGTTTCAAATAAGCTTGAGTCTTTAAATTCTTATATTTTAAACTAAAAAATTTTTTTTTTTTTTTTATAGTAATTTAAAATTAATTAATTTATCCTAGATAAAATACTGAAGAAGGCCTATTGCCGAAACACGTGTATATTTTATTCGTCCTATTTTATTCGTCGTATTTTATTCGTCGTTTTTGTACAATAAATTTAAATATTTTTTTTTAAACGTCTAATTTTTAAATAAAGAATTTTAATCGAATAAAATATAAATTAATTTTTTTTTAATTTTATTTTTCTTAAAAATAAAGTTTAAATTTTATTTATTTACAAAAAACAAATATATATTTTATTTGACAATCATAATTTAAATTGGAAAATTTAGCAATAAAAAACAAAAAATGCCAATTATTTGGTCTTCTTTTTTTGTGACTTTTCCATCTCAGACTTAGATTCACTACAAATACCACGTAGTACTAATTTGTACAACGAATCGGTCAAATTTAGCTTTCTCTCTACCAAAAATTCTTGAATATAAAAAAATTAATAAAAAACTTAGATTTGTATATTAATCTAAAAAAAACCTTTGGCAGCTTTTAATGCAAAATAACTCTTATCCATTTCTGACCCTGTCTTTTGGGTCCAAATGCTTTCATCTGGAATTAAAGCCTTAGCCATATTACGGAAAATTTTTGTAGGATTTGATTTTTCTTCGATCATTACGAGGGTACGGTTGTATAAATTTTTGTGCATATAAATTCCTTCGTAGTCTTCATTAATCAGAATTTCTTTATTTGAAGATCGTAACTTTTTAACTTCGTCTCTATCTTTATCTGTTCCAACATATTTGAGAACTTGTATTGAAAGAGGAACAATTCTTTGAAGAAGGGAAGGGTCTAGAAAAGAAAAAAATTAGAGAAATTATTTCTTTTTTTTTTGTATTACCTGTTAGTTGTTTATAGGTCTCTAATTGTTCATTTAAATCCTTATTTTCTCGATTTTTTGTTTCTAGTTTTTCTTTTAAGGACTTGATCAAGTCAACTCGATCTTTTAACTTTCTTTCCATATCATCTTTTAAACACTGATTCAATTCTGACTCCTTATCTTGCTCTCTCACAAGAAAATTGGAATTTTCTTTATCAGAATCACTCTCAATTGTCATAATTTTTCGTTTATTATTTCCCATGGCTAATTTTTTGGAAGAACTTTCCAAGTTTAAATTATTTCTTATATTTTCAACACTAATAGAACTACAACTTGTTTTATTTTTTGAAATTTTATCACGTGAAAATTGGGTGTATGAACTTATTCGTGAAAAATTTTTTTCACAATTATTTTTTGTCCCTAAATATTTTACTATACAAGTGCTTACGCCATAACCTTTATTTTTTTTTTGCCTAAATTCATAAGAATTCTCAATTAAAATATCATCATCGTTTTCATCAAGAAAAATATCATCGATTTTTATTATATCGTAATATTTCTTTTTTTGTTGATCCCATTGAATAATGGCATGAGTTTTTTCGATACTCATTTTTTTTAACAAGCTGTGGGTTTTAAAAAAATTAAATAAAAAAGTAGTGATTTTTTATTTTAAAAATAATCATGAACTTGAACTAAAAAAAAAAGTTTAATTAAAAATATTAGCTGTGTCAATATCGCATACGTAAAGTGTATTATTAGCAGATATTAATGAACATTTTTTGAGCTGGCTAATTGGAGCTAAAAAGATAGTTTCGGTTTGCTGACAGATAAATGTTGAAGATCTCAATTGAGGAAATTTAGGATTAAAAAACGGATTATGCAGTGAAGACAAAACATAACAAAGCGCATAACTTTTTCTATTATTATAGACAAAATATTTAATGAGCCAGAATTTACCTTGATATTTTATACAGTGGTCTAAACGTTTTGTTTTTTTATAAATTAATGAGGAATAAAAATAATTATCATATTTGACATAACTAGCGACTAAATAGTCTTCAATCTTTTTATGAATTATGATCAACTCTCGGCTAAGTAAATTTATCTTGAGCTTTTTACCAAAAAAAAACTTATTGCTTTCACACTTCGTTTGAAAAATATTTTTGAAATCATCAGACTCAATATCTTTTAAAGAATTAAAATTCCTTAAAGCTTTAAATGAATTAATAATTTCGATACCCAAATTATTTTTTCCTTTAACCAACAATAGAATCTGTCTATTTAGATTTTCAAATGGGAAACAATTGAAATCATTTAATTTTCCAATGCATTTTACATCTCTAACAATATGCAATAACTCATGAACACTAGATAGAAGCATAAAACAGTATAAATGATAAATACTCATTAGCTTTCCAAAATTTGATATTACTTAGATCTCTAGGAATTCTGGGAATAAATTTAGGAACTCTAATTGTTCTAAAATTTTCATTAATTCGATTAATATACTTTCTGAGTGAAAAAGAATTTTTGGAATAAGCAGGTGAAAACCAATATTCAAGTAATTTTTTAACGACACCTTCAAGAATACTATGCATATAATCAATCATAGTTCCTTCAATAGGTAAATAATACTCTAATTCGTTTAAAATACAAAAATCTTTCACTCCTCTAAACGATTTACTAGTCTTAACTACTTTTAAGAGATCTCTATGATAGGTTCTATGTGAACGAAGGGGACCTTCATAATTAAATATTTGGTAAGGATAAACATGTATTGAACTTTTTTTTTTTGTTGGAATATTTTCCCCTTTTTGGTAGCATTTTGAACACCCGAAACTTCCATTAAATTGTGTAAAATTCAAAATAGCAATTCGCGCTGGTTAATCAAAAACCGAAAAAATTAAAAAAAACTTGACAATCTGAACACTATCCTCAATTCTAATAACTTCTCCTTTTTCTAGACTTTTTTAGTTCTTTAATTATTGGACTTAAATATTTAAAAAAACAATGTTTTTTTAAGCCAACATAGAGCCCGGCTAGAATTATATTTGAGAAATGATATCGATATTTAATATCAATTTCATTAATTACTAAATAAATCGGCAAAACAGAGACTTTTGAAGACTTGAAAGGACTAATACCGTCAGTATTTAAAGTGAATGTATAAAATTTACCCTTTTGCTGGTTCTTAATTTTGTTATAAATATCGGAATTATTTAAGGATGAAAAATTGAAGATATTGCTTTCAGATTTTAAAATATTTTTGAGCTGGTCTAAAATATTAATATGAAAAAACTTAGCCATTTCATTTTCACATTGAGTGCATCTTGATGTTGAATTTATTGAACTCTCAAATGAATCATTGCACAGATAACAAAAGTCATACGGTATAAAACCAATAGAAGAATCAGATTCTTTAGACAAATATTCAATAATTTTATCAATAGTAAAAGGAATTTTGACATCCAAATTCAAGATTCGCATCATTTTGATTGCATCATTAATACAAGTTTTCGTCATATTATTTTTTATATAAAGTTTAAATAAGGCTAGTGAAATTTTCCTTTTTTGAGACTGGTTCGATTCCGCATCGGAAATTTCCATTAAACTAGTAGGATCAATATAGAGGTATAGGTTCTGTTGAATCAAGACACAAATATTTTCTTCTAAAATTTTTTGCCATCTAAAACAGAGAAAGAAATATTATAAAAAAAAAGAGACTCAGAATATATTTTTTTTGGCGCTTGTTTTATAGAAAATAAAACATAATTTATTTTGTTAAAACATTTTAAAACATACGAAAAAAGAGATATAGTACTTTTAATATTTAAATATAATTTTTTTTTATTGGTTAAAACTTTTAAAACATAAACAAAGTTAAACATTTTATTTATAAATAAAAACTATAGTTTTTAAAAAAAAGTAAAGATTAGAAACATTACACGAAATTTTAATTTATAATTCCGAAAGGAATTAAGATTAAAAAAAAATTATCTACAACGTAAAAAAATAGAACTAAAGTCGATTACAATTTTCTTTTATTTTATCAAATAAAAATTTTCTAGTTTGATCCAAATTTTCTATTACGAGTGATTTTTCGTTTCTAAGCATTAAATAGAAAAAGTAGCAAACAAAAACGCCGCAATTCGTATTGTCATTAGGTTCTTGCCTAGTATGGTTTATAAAAGATTGGGACCAAGTTATATTCTTAAATTCATTTCTAGAACTTGCGTACTTAACCCAATTTTCATAGACTAGTTTTTCTTCGCATTCTGTTGCTCCGAAAGGATCCAAATAAAGAATTGTCTTGTCGTTAATTGAAATAAATACTAAAGTCCAATGACTATTTCTAAATACTTGCCCAGATATGTATTCGAATTTACTCAATTTTTTTCGCAAAGTACTAACAGGAGGCATCCCTCTAAAACAAATGTCGGTAGTTGATGTTGAGCTCAAATAAAATCCTGTTTTATCATTTATTATGCTCCGAAAAAATGCTTCAATCGTCTGAAATAATTAATATTAAACAAAAATATCAAATAAATATTTCTTTAAAGAAAATTAAGGGAAAAATATTGATAAAAATTATCATATCTGACAGGCGTTTATTATGAACAAGCTCGTCAAAATTTTCTGATTTACAAACCGAAGACCCAATCTTTACGCTTTCAGGAATTGTTTCATTTTTCAACCTTTTATTAAGTACAAGTAGATCGTTTGTCTCTTTTTTTCGCTTTTTTGTTTTTGGATCCTCATTTGAATCTAAATCTAATGTTATTTCATCGATCGGATCAAGTTGTACAATTGTGTATACATTTGAATTAGATGAATTTGGCTGATTTAATTTTAATCTAGATGGCTATGGATCATTATAGCTACTGAAATTTTTCTTTTTTATTTTTCTTATTTTTTTACCCCACTTATCTGTTGCTGTTAATGGATCAGCTAAAAAAATTTTTCAATTGTACCATTTGTTAAGCCACTAATTTCTTTGTTGTTTCCAGTATTTACTACTCGGTAAACAAAGCCAGACCAAATAAACGCATATTATGATTTCAAGTATCAGCAACGAAGAAAATGTCGAGGCTTATTTATGGACAATTATCCGACCCCTTGAAGGCGAATTGCAAACACATGTCAAATGTTTGAACGTGCATAAAATCAACTACCCGCAAGTACAAACCACCTTGGCCTTCCTTAGATTCGCCATCTCAGAAATCCATCCAACAATTTTTCAAAGGTTGAATAGATTAACCATAATAGAAAAGGTTGAATAGATCATCGACTAAATCCCGAACATACGCCGAAATTCAAACTCTAATCAATGAATTAGAGTCGAAAGAAAAGGAGTGGGAGAGCGAACGTTGTCTTCTTCTCGAAGAACTGGAAAATTTAGAAAACCACTAACATCAAACCACCGAATATGTCACTCAGCTTGAGCGTCAAATTTAGCTTCACCAGGAAAACCCTCTGGTAAGTGAAATTTAAAATATTGAAACCCAAATAAAAATAAAAGAGGACACCATTAAAAGATGGAGAAATAGTGGTTCTAACCTTATGGTGAAGCACTCAGAGGCCTCCGTGGTAAAATTAAAAGAAGAACTTTCTTCTAAATTGAAACAAGTCCGAGCTACCACCAATTTAAAAGCTGATTTTGAGGAAGCCTCAAAAATTTGTCAAGAATTATTTGAGAATAAGGAAAGAGTAGAGCTGGAGTTAGAGGAATTAAGGGTCCGAAATTAACGCTTAAGTCAACGGTACAACGAGGTCAAATTCCAAATTCCTATTAAGGACCGTCAATTATCGGATCATGGAAAACAATTACAATCAACAACTCAGCGAGTTGAACAATTGGAAAGAGAAAATTTCGAATTAAAACAACAGTTAGGTTTTAGATGTCCAGTGTGTTTGTTGAATCAAAATAATCAATTGCGGTTTATTGAGGGGAAAGTATGTTATAACCCAAATTTAATATAACTTAATCTTATATTAAATTTGTGTTAAAAACAATTTCTTTTATTATTTTTCAACAATTACAATAGTTTTTTTTTCTAGTCATAGTTTTTCCTATATATATGTTTGACATTTTTTATTTAACTAAAAACTAATTAACTAATTTTTTTCCCGGGAATTCTTGGAAAAAAATTAATTTAAAAAATTAAATTAAAAGTTCACTGTTAACTCGACCACGTCCGGACTTGAAAAAAAGTCTAAAATAAACCTGAAAATTTTTAAAAATAAATGCCGATTTATTTCGAAAAATTTTTTAATACGAATTTACATTTATATGTCCTCAATTATCTCGACCCAGCATCTTTTTCCTCAAAAGCGTTAACAATCGGACCATAAATGGAACATTTTAAGCAAATTGAAAATGCTTTTGAGGAATTTGATGCTGATTCGAAACGTCTCTTTGTTTATTTCCTGAAGTCCATTTTTTTCTTTCAAAAAAGTAAATTGAAAAATTTAATTGAAAGTTATAATTAAATCAGGCGAAAATGAAATAAACGATATGGCAAAAATTTTTTTTCTTATAAACAATGACTCAACTGATAAATAAAATATAAGAAAAAAAATTTCTGCCATATGGTTTTCTCACAAAAGAAAGATTCATTTTTTAATCTATCTAAATACCTTTCAGACAAAAACTTTTCGGAATTGTGTAAAAATCCATTAACAACGACATTGTTATTAGTTAATTAAAATGAGTGGGCATCAAATTCGATCTTTTAGTTTTAGTCTAGTTTCACTTTTTATCACAGTGCATTTCGCTAGTAAAAATTACTAACTAATAAAAATCCAAAAAAAAATTCAAAAAAAAATTCAAAATATTTCTTCTGCCATTTTCACCAGAAATAATAAAAAAGGAAGTTAGTTTTGCTTTAAAAAAAATTTTATTTAAAAATTCAAAAAATTACAATATTTATAAAAGCACATTAAACATGATTTTAATTAAAAAAAGATTTTTTTTAGAATGGGATAAAAAAGCTTATGTCATTTTATTTAATAAAAAATTTTTGTAAATTATTATTCAAGAAAAATTTTCTCAAAAATAAATTTTTTTATTCATAGATTTAAAATTTATTTTTTAAAAAATTTATTTCTTAATAAAGCATTTTTGTAGTATTTGACTGGTTTTGAAAGTGAAATAGATTAAATTTTAAATCATTATTCACTTTACACTCGAGCACATTTTTCTCATTTGACAAATTTCTCTAGTCTAAGTGTTATTGGATTAAATAATTCATTTAATGAATTTATTCATCTAGTTATGCTTGCACTATAGTACCGTAATTATTCACCGTGGAGCCCATGTGCTTATATATGTGTCTCAGGTTTAGGCACATGTGCTTATACAGAGTTTAGAACATTTTTGCGGTCGTATTGTAATGCCGCACCAAAACCCGATTTTCATATTTGAACAGGTACTACAACCCGAAAAATAAATAAAAATAAGTCAAAATTAACATTTAGAAAAATAATAAAAATAAATTAGGTTTCGACTTGTGGTGCAATGCACTAAAAGTCGAAATTTTTGAATTTTCAAGAAATTTAAGTGAGGAAAAAAAATTCATAGTATTGAATGGAGTTGTTTTGATTTAAAAGTTCAATCATCTGCTGGCCATAGTTCATCAACGACTAGCTCAAGTCCATTAACTGCTGCATCAAGTTCATCTAGTCCAGCTACAACTCCAGTCACTACTCGAAAAAGAGGCAGAAAAGTTGGATAAAAAAACAAGCCTAAAGACTTAGACTTTAGTAATTCGGTTTGTAATATTTCATTTTTTAGTATTTTCATCGAATTTTGATAAAAGAATTTTTATACTTTTTAAACTTTGAAATCGTAGATAAAAAATTTTTTGGCACGGTTATGAATTTTTTTTTCCTCACTTAAATTTCTTGAAAATTCAAAAATTTCGACTTTTAGTGCATTGCACCACAAATGTTAATTTTGACTTATTTTTATTTATTTTTCGGGTTGTAGTACCTGTTCAAATATGAAAATCGGGTTGTGGTGCGGCATTACAATACGACCGCAAAAATGTTCTAAACTCTGTATAAGCACATGTGCCTAAACCTGAGACACATATATAAGCACATGGGCTCCACGGTGAATAATTACGGTAGTTCAATTATTGTTGAAATTATTGGAAAATTAAAGATATAAAAATTTTAAACTTATAAATTTTTGAATATATGAAAAATATGAAAAAGATTTTTCACAAATTAAATTATTTGGACTTTATTTTTTAAAGGACACTTTGGCTAATCTAATTCAAACTTATAAAAAAAAGTTGATAATTACACTGTCTGAGTTTAAACACTTAAAAAAGTTATATTAAACAGGTTTATAAGTTACTCTGGTTTTTCTAGTTTAAAGATATTTTGAAGCTCTTCATGGTAAAATTTCCTAAGTTTGCAATCCAAAACAAAATTAATGATGCGATTAAACACTAAATTAAACAGATCTAAAAAAATTCCAAAAAATGTAATTTTAAAATGATCTAAATATTATCAATATTTTTCTAAAAGCTGGTAGAGCTGGTAAAGCTAGTAGAGCTTGTAAAGCTGGTAGAGCTAATAAAGCTGCTAAAGTGAGGCTAGCAAAGAGAGTTTAATAAAAAATAAGAGAATATTTTTATATATTTATTGTCAATAGGTCTAAGAAAACAAATTAAGATCAAGACAACTATTTTGCATTTATAGCTTTTGAAAACCGTTATGTCCATCACAAAGTAGCCAATGAATTAAGAAAAATTAAACTATGAGATTTCAATGGCCGTGGGATGTTGTTTGAGTCAAATTATTTTAGCACAAAAACCGAATAACATAATTATTGTCTATGACATAAATAAGTGAATTTTTAATAGATTTTAAAAAAGTTGAAAATAGTTTTTTTTAAGCTCTTTCTTGACATTAAATTTGATTTTCTTAAAAAATGTAAAGAATTAAAAAAAATTGTTAAACTTTCTTTTGTATTTCAAAATAAAAGTTTCATCTTAATTATAACAACCATTTTCAATCGGTCCCTCAAATATAGAAAAAGCTACCAAAACTTTTTTGTATATTTCAAAACGTTGTCTAGCTTTACTAGTGAAAGGACCCGAGCATTCTAAGGCGCCATTAATAGCATTAGTTGTCGCACCAAATTGACCACTTGAAACACCAGGACGTGAATGAACCTTTTTTTTCCAATACCAAAATGAAACAGCCCATGCAATACCATCATCTAATGCTACTTGATTAGCATTTGTATACAATCTCAAGTCATTATATAAATCTTGACTAGCAGCTTTATAATTGTATGACCATGTTAATTGAATATAACCCCGGCCATAATATTTTTGACCAGGATAATCATCAGCTGTAACATAGCTCCCAGCACAACCATTTTGTAAACAGGCAATTTCTGATAGATAAACCAAACCACCTGATTCCCACAAGATTTGAGCTAAAAACATGGCCAATTCTCTTTTAGATGTAATTGAACCATCTGGTGCTGCTTTTGAAACAAAGTTTACATATTGATCATCTCTTGGTGTTTTATAGCCACTTGATACAACAGCTTTTAAAAATTCATCTTTTGTAACTAAACTACCACTGCCACCAGCAATACATACAGTCTGTCCAACTTTTAAGGAATTACAATTAATTCCACTATTAAGGTTATTAAAATCAATTAGAGATATTCCATTGTTTTGTGCTATCATAAAACAATAATCGCCTGGTTTTACAGTGTAATATTTTCCACATGATCTAATTGGAGGCGTAGATTTAATACATATTTGTTTTCCAATAGATAGTAGTTGACAATTTAACCCAGGATTAAGCCTCATTAAATCATTTAATGTGATTTGATACTTATTTGAAATACTGTAACAAATATCACCACTAACTACA
>NTPY01000198.1:186672-198558 GCA_002922825.1 Brachionus calyciflorus
TGACTGCCCATCCCAGGTAAATATATTTTCGATAAAAAAACGTTAATTAACGTTATATTAGAATTTTTTCGATAAACTTACGTTATTTTTTCGAAAAATTAAAGCTGTGTTTTAAATAACGATAATTTTTCGATATTTTTTCGTATTAATATTTTAAATATTCAACAAGCATTTTAATAGAAATAAATTTTGTTTCAAAACCTAAACTAAAAATCTATTGATTAACGCTTTTATTGCTGAATTTCTGACCGAAATTAACATAGTAAAAATAAAAGAAGAAACTTTTTGCTAATTCATAATACCTTTTCATTTTATATTACCATATTTAAGAATTTAATTTATTGTAAATTTTTAGAATTGTATTTATGTTCTGTGCAAAATGCAAACTTGTAAAATGTAAAGAGTATACAATGCAACAATGTTAAAAAAAGAAATATAATATGTTTAATAAGGCAATAAAAAGTTCTATCAATTTAAAATTTTCGATTGAATTTTGAAATTATGAAAAGTTTGGATTAAAATTTCGAATTGAAATATATATTTTCTATGCCGTTTAATAATTTTTCATATTTATTACTAAAAAATTTGTCAAAATAGTTATTTTAAAAATTTTCTATAAAAAATTATTGGAAAGTTTGAATCGCAAAAAAAAAAAATTAATTTTGCAATATGTTAAATAATTTGTTTCACATAAATGAACTATATTTTTTTTAAGTAATAATTTTATTCTTCATTTTAAAAAGAAAATAAAAAAAAACTAAGTTCTTTTTTTTGATAAATTATTTTAATCAAGCTTTGATTATTTTTTTTTGATTTTCAATTTAAAAAATTTTTTTTAATTTTCCAAAAAAAATTAATTACAAATTAAATTTATTTTTTTAGTTTTAAAATGTCGTTTAATAAAAAAAAATTAGAATTTAAAAAAAAATGGCTCAGAGATACTAATTTTGACATTCCTTATACGACAAGAAGGCGGTACTTTAAGCTTAGTTTAGATAAGGTAAACAATAATTCAAGTGTACATGTTGAGGATGTCGGTTTAGTTAATGAAGATGATAATGATGCTTATTTTGAAATACAGTGTACTAATGGCTATTTAAATAATGATAAAAGTCTAGATATACTTACGTCTCAAACTTTTAATGAAGTCATTTTAATTAATAATCGAAAAATAGACTGTAATATTTTTGATGGAGAAAAAGATCAACAAGAAATAACTAGCTCTAAAAAACAATATGATTTAAACATTGACGACGAATTTCTAAGAAACATGTCTTTATTTTATTTGTACATAAATAACAAACTAACTAAAAAATGTATGAATCAAATACTGTCAGTTTTTAATCAATTTATTGAATCCCCTAAAAGTTTTAACTCGCTACTCGGTTATTTTCAAAGTAAGAATAATTTTTCAATTAAATTTTGCAAATTTTTTTTTTGTCTAAATTGTTCAAAATCTGAAGCTATGATAACAAATTTTTTAACATGTCCTTACTGTGGTAAAAATATCTGTTTTTTTTTCCACATAAATATAATGGATCAATTAAGACCTATCCTTGAAAAAATAGATGATAATTCTTTATTTGATTTTTCGTTGAATTCTAAAAATCTTATTTTTGACGAAATAAAAAAAAATGAACAAAATTTTTTGACATTGACTATTAATACTGACGGCATAAGTCATTTTAAATCATCTAGCCTTACGATTTGGCCTATTTATATGAGTTTAAATCAAATAAAATTAAAGCATCGCTTTAAAATTCATAACTTAATCGTTGCCGGTTTATGGATAGGAAAATCAAAGCCTAAATTTGATGTGTTCCTACGACCAATAGTGGATGAATTAAAACTCCTAGAAAAAGGATTACTTATTCAAGATAATTTGATAAAAATATTTGTAACAAACGGAGTTTTTGATAAGCCTGCTCGATCCTTAATTCTTAATACAATTCAGTTTAATGGAAAATTTGGTTGCATTAAATGCTACCAACCGGGAGAAAGCCTTAAATCTAAGAATAATGGTACTATTCGTGTTTATCCCTTTAAAAATTATCAAAGTGATAAACCATTACGAACACATGAAAAATATCTAAAAGATTTAAAAAAATCAATCTCAACAGGAAATGTTATTAGAGGAATTAAAGGTCCCTGTCTTTTAAACGAGTTATCATTCTATTATCCTATAGAATCGACGGTCATCGATTACATGCACTCTGTCTTAGAGGGCGTGGTTAGGCGATTGGCTACTTATTGGTTTAACTCAGAATTTTCAAAAGCAAATTTTTCTTTACGAATGCATTTTAAATCAATAAACAATAATTTAATAAATATTAGAACACCGCGGTTTATACCTAGGGCTCCAAGAGATTTAAAGGAAATAAATAAATGGAAAGCAAATGAGCTCTTATCCTTCCTAATTTATTACTCTTTGCCCCTTTTTAAAGATGTTATGTCAGAAGAACAGTTAAATCATTATACAAATTTAGTCGTAGGAATTGAATATTTATTAAAACAAGACACAAATCATGAAAATTTAATTCAGATAAATAATTTATTTAAAGATTTCGTGAGAGATATGGATAAATTTTATATGGAAGAGTCTCTTTTATCTGGTGTGCATGAGTTAATACATTTAACAAGTGACGTTGAGAATAATGGCAATTTAAATGATTATAATTGTTTTTCTTTCGAAGAGATAAATAGACAGTTAGGGATTTTAATTAATGGAAAAAATAATATTGGTTCAGAGATTATAAATGGAATTAAAACTCTTAAATTATTTCATATAAATCTTGATATTTTACCTAATGATAAAAGAGAAAAAATTTTTTCTTTTTATCACGAACAAAAAAATGGCTCAAGCAGGGCTAGTCAATTAAGCTTAAATAAAATGAATAAAAAAATTCTCCTAGCTTTTGAGACAAAAAAAATTTTGCTTTCTCAAAATTTTTTTTTGACTAATTATGTTAAATTATCAAATTCTTTAGTATATACATCATTGAATTATAAAAAATGCAAAACTTTAGATTATTGTATAGAAGCTAGTGATAAATTTGGTTTAATTGATTTTTTCATTGTTGAAGAAAGCGAGACTTACGCTGTTTGTAAAACACTCTCTAGATTACTAAAGCCATTTTTTAACAGCAAATATCCTCATTTAACATCAAGCTTAACTTTATGTTTTAAAACAGAATCATATTTTATTTGTAAAGTGCAAGACTTAAAGAAATGCTTTTTTGTTGAATTAAATGAAAAAATATATGTTTCAAATTTTTCATCAGCTATATTATCAAATTAGTGATTTACTTGATTCAATTTTTTTTAGCTTAAGTTTTTTAAAAATTTAATTTCTAAATTTTCTTTAATGTCTAAAACCGTCTCGAATAAGCCTAAAAAAGAAAGTATCTTTGTCTTAGTAAAATGGACTGAAGATATAGAAAATCTCTATAGTATTATTAAACGTTGTGAACTACTTGAACCAGTAGAAAATGAATTGGAGTTCAACGCGGTCTACACTGCTTTATACAAGGGTACAAAATATTTAGCTGAGTTTTTGTATTGTGGGTCAAAGCCAAACTGTGAAAGCCTTTTGAAAAATGTAATACTAAGTGGTAAAAAAAATCGTAAAGATGAACCAAAAAACAAAAATTCATCTTTTGAGTCTAATGGGTCAATTGCTTCAAAAAAAACAGTTGAACAACCTTGTACAAGCAAAGATCATGGTAATCATCAACTAAATAGCAATCAAAATAAATTAGTTGAATCTTATGAAAAACAATTAGATGAGCGTAATGATCTCATTTCGAGTTTAAAACAAACGGTTGAAACTCAAAAAAAAAAAATTGTCGAAATGGAAGAAAAATTAGAATCGTATAGATTAATAACAGGTATTAAAAATTAAAAAAAAAACTAATAAAACTAATTTAAGTCATTTAATTTATTCTGTATTTTAAACTTTAAAAAGCTTTTTGTTTAAGTTGAGCTTAAATGTTTAAAATACATTATGTTTAACTAAAAATTCATGTGGATAAACATTTTAAAAAATTTAATTTTTTTTTCAAGAGGACGAATTTTTGAGCAGTGTAGTTCGTTTTTCAGTTCAAACTCTTAAACACTTAGGCACACAAGCAGATAGAGATGAAGTGAAAAAATATAGTTGTAGCACTGGTCAAATTGTTCTATCAGAAAAATACAAGAATGTTGTTGTTGATGAAGAATTTTTAATGAGAGTTAGTGTTTTAATCGACCAGAAAAAATCAAACAAAATAGTTTTTAAATCTATGATTACTGCTCTCATTCCCGATGTATCAATTTGGGGGAAAAATAATGGTGAATACATGCGCACAAATTTTGGCGACATTTTGAATGCTTGTCGAGGTTAAATAAAATTTACGGTTAAAATTACTAGCTTTGCGAAATGAAGAATTATTAACTATTAAGCTAATTTCAATTATTTTGAGGAAAATAATTTTATTTTAACTTTAAAGTAAAATTTTTTGTCAACTATAGACATTGATAATTAGTTTATTTACAATATTAACATCGATCACAAATTTTTTTTAACTTTGGTAACCCCTATTACGACCACTTGACCGCATAAAAAGGTGTTTGCCGTCGAGAAGACCAAAAAGAAAAAGTCGAAAGAGTTTTTAGATAGATAATCTTAATATTTAAAATGATTCTCTTCTTTGATTAAGTCTTTAAATTAATTAATAAATTTTTTATCACATCGGTCTAATCAAAGTGGGACTTAATATTTTTAAAAAGTCTGAAGTAAATTTAAGTTTGAATATGACTGACAGTGATTCTTATAAAAGTTTAACGTCAACCGTCAGCCATTTTGATCGGAGATAGCTCAAACATCTAAAAATTGAAAATTAAGTCTAATTAACGTGGGTTAGGGTTACGGTAAAAGGTAACGGTTGACGGTTGACGTTTCATTTATTTTAGAATTATCATAGTCAAAACAAGTTTTGATTAAACATAAGTTTAATTTAATTTATCAAAACAAGTTTAGAATTTTTCAAATTACTGTTATATCTTGTATATGAACGCATTTAATTAAAATCTTAAATTTTAACAATTAATGAATGCCAAAATATAAAAATTATTTTTTTTTACCATATATTTAAATAAAGAACTTAATCAAAAGTATTAAAAAATTTTTCAATTATTTTTACTTTTTGCCAAACGCTTTAAAAATAGCTTTTTTTGGATCATTTATTCTTAAAATTTTGATTTGTATTGCATTCATTTGTTTGCAAAGTGTTACGGTACAATTATAGTTGTAATCCTATTTAAATGTCTTAAAAAATTTTGGTTAACTCTAAACTTAAAACTAATAAAATAATAATTTTGATTCAATTATTCAAATAAATTTAAATAGGACTAAAAAATAAAAGTGGACCTGTTTATATTTATGTTTTCGATGATTCCGATAAATTTTTGTCGAAAATAAGTAATATATAATATTATAATCTTGAAAGATTATTTTTGGGCAACTTATTTATCTTTATTAATCCTTGGTACTTTATAAAAATTAAAATGATCTTATCTTTCTAATTTTTAAGATTACCTGTACACAAAGAAAATTATCTTGACTGAAGATAAATACAAGCTTTGTCTTAGAGAACTTTGCAATCAATGTAAAAAAAGACTAGGAGAAGAATCCAAAGATTCAATTCAAGATTTGTTCGAAACAGATGAATAGACTATAGAAAAGAATTTTTGTTTGTGTTGTTTTTTATCCGTTTTTTTCTAATAAATTCGTTTTTTAATAATTAAAATGACTTAGATATAAATTTTAAAATCAATAATTTGTTTATAAATTTTTATTCCTTTTTGTATTTTTCCTAATAAAAATTTTGTTTATGAACTCTTCTTTTAATTTTGGTTGATTTAATTAAACCTTTATTTAATACATAACGTTTATTTTTCGAAAATAATAATAAAAAAAAAACGTTTTTTTATTTAGAAATTTTTTCGTAAAAACCTTAACGAAAAATAATTGTTCATTTTTACCCAACCCAACGGATTTTTAACGTTGAGCACTTTTCGTGATATTCACCTAATTTTCACGCAAAAAAAATTGACTGGGATCAACCATTAGATTTAATTTTGTAAGTCCAAAGTGTTGAAAATTAAATGGGTTAAGTTCGAAAGCACCATCATATGCTTTATTTGAGACCATTCCAATTACAACTCTTGAAGGAAGTAAGGATTGACTTATATTTGAAATTACTTTGCTTGATACTCCAGCGCCTACTGTATGCTGTTTTACTACGACTCTCTTAATTGGATATTTTGCTGTAGCTTTTTCAAGAGCCATAGCATGTCCCAACATTACAGATGGATTTATTTGTGCTTTGCGCACAATCAATAATGCATTATCTATAGATGCATTGATTTTTAAATCACTATTTCCCATCACACAAAATGCTGTTCTACTTGGAATTAATTTTAAATTCATTGAAACATTATTAATTAGGTATCTATCAGAATTAAAAATATCACAATGAAGTTTCCCTATCAATTCTATTGTTCCTTTTCCATTATTTAGTATTGATTTTCTTTTTACAAAACCTGAATTTATTGGAGATTGATCGTTTGCATCTGCTTTTTTAAATTTTATTGAATCAAAAATTCCTGCATCATCTTTGTAGAAAAGAGACGATTGAAGGTAAGAATTTTTAGAATCTTGTCCATAATTAAGCAAGTCAGTAATGTAAGCCTTATATGGGTAAACATTATTTGAATTTTCAAAATTCTGTCCATTAAATGACAATTCCACTTGAGAAAAAAGTGAATGAAGAAAATTATTTACTGGAGCAATTTCATCAGCTTCTTCAACTTTTTTATCTTTTTCTTTGTACAATGAAACTTGCATGTAGAGACTTGTTCTTGAAAGTTGTAAATAATGATTATTCGATCCTTCATATCTGAATTCGATCGGTGAACCTGAAGAAAGAGATGATGTCGGATTGATTTCAAACCATCCGCCACTAACAATACTTGTATTTGTTGAAGGGGTCAAAAACAAATCCAACTCAGATTTTATACATTCTGAAGAATCTTTTAACAATTTCATGATTTATCAAATATATCTAAAATTCTCTTCTTTTTTTTCTTTTTATTATTTTGTAATCGTTTTCTCTTCTTATTTATACTGAGACCAGGTTTTAAATAAAGACCTTCGCCATCTTGAAGTCCAAGTTGCGATTTTAAAGATTTTACTGTTTCTCCAAATCTATTTTTTGCACTATCGAGTATATTTTTTCCTTGAATTGTGTCTTGAACGACATCAGTTGTCGATTTCAAAATTTCTTTCCCAACAGATTTAGCTACTGGCATTGCATGTTCTCTAACAATTGGCATAATCCAGCTAAAAATTTTTCTAAAAATACCACCAAGTCAATATCCTCTCTGATAAGGTGAACCTTGAAAATACGGAAGTCCATTCCCAGCTTGATTGATATAATAAGATTTAAAATCCATTTATTTTTCTAAAATGAAGTGTTGAAGTAATTGTTCCTTTTAAAAATGACGGAGTGTAAAGATCAGTTGAATATTCAATTTCAATCTCATTTATATACTTTGACTTTACCGGTTATTAACATAAATCGGTTTATTTATTTGATTTTTTCAGCCAATCAGAAATTAGGTCAAGTGAAAAACTGACCAATAATAAGTGCTGAAAATTTTCCGCATCTATTACTACTTAAATCTAGCTAGATACAATAATCTAAGTTCCATAATTCGGGAAGCGAAGACTCACTCGTTTACCTAGTCGAACTGAGATTAAAATCTAATAAAATTTGGTTAAAATACATAAAAAAAGTGATCGACGCATAAGCAAAAATTTATTTTATACAAATGAATGGAATGGAAAACAGTTATAAACACATAAAATAAAAAATCAATAAAGTCATAAACGCATAAAATTATTTTAGTCAATTTTTATATTAGTAAGAAAAAAGTAAAAAACACATAAAATTCTTTTAGTCTCGTTCAAACCATGGCCCAGCTTTTCTCTTAGTTGATTTTGATTTTGAAAAAAAATTTTTTAAAACTATCCCAGGGTAGTTAATTGAGCTTAAAATACAGCAAGCAACTAAAAGAGTACAAATAGTCTTATCTAAAAAGAAACAGCAGTCACAATTAGTACAATCTGGACAAATACATTCTTTACTAATCTCAAATGTATACTTATTAAGAAAAACAAACTTAGGTTGATCTGCCTCTTCTTTTTTTTATTAATTTTAAATTTTTTTTTGCATCTTTCTTCAATGTAAAGGTTGCCTTAGCGCTGGTAGGAATTATTTTTTCTCCTATAGTTCTTGATTCAATTTTTTCAACTTTTTCAAAAATTTCAAATAAAGGCAATACATTAAATTTAGATGATTTGTAAAATATTCCTTAATTTTATTGTTGTAGCACTCCATTGGAATATTGGTCATTGCAAAACCTGGAGGCGTGTTAAAGAGCTGCCAATTATTAAAAGGAGACTTGATCCATTGTTTCTTAAAATATTTATAAAATTTTTTTAGAGCAGATTTTCTTGACCAATTGAGCAATATATTTTTTTTTCTAAAATCGAAACTTTTTTGAGATTTTGTACAACGTAAAGATCGAATTTGCTCAACAACAGAATCAACTAAATTTTTAGGAATTAATTTTTGATTTTTATTTATCTAATAAAAAAGGTAACTAATTAATCAATTATTATTAATTAAAAAATTTACGTTAGCTTTCAAATGATACCAATACATAATAATTTTTTATTTTGTTAATTTATTATTAATTCCATTAGCGCTTGCTCTATCTGCGTCAATGCAAATATATTCAACTAAGCTCACTAAATCTATTGAGACTAAATTCGAGATCTCAATTAAAGCCGTCCAAAAAAAAGTAAAATCAGTTTCTTGCTCGAGTGACGTAATAAAATAACAAATCGGATAAAAATCTCTTCTTATGTTTGTACATCCAAATATAAGTACAGGAAAACCGTACTTAACTATTTTGGACGTGCAGTCTAAATGAAAAGTACAACCATTTTTAATGTTATCGAGTAGTTTTTTGCTTGTAATTCCAAGATGTAAGTGTGTATTTTCATCACCTTCTTAAATCTCATTCCCAAAATAAATCGGTTCTTCCTCTAAATATGATTTTAAATCGATATTTGAAAAGAGTTTTGGTTTTACAAAGTCCCTTAAACCAACTATACTATTTACATCACTATGTCGTTTACTACGATATTTTAAATAGTTTTGAATTTGAAGCAAATTGGGCCGATTTTTATCAGTAAAATGGTTTAACACAGTGTCTTTGTAGATTTTATATGGCTTGTTTATATTGTTAAAGCACAATGCAGCATAAATTCAACTATTTCAATTTCTAATTTTTCGATGAAATTTTTATTTCTGCCTTATTTAGCGTACTCTTTTTTGTAAGAAAATCCGAAATATAATTTTATCATGTCGTAAAAATTTCCAATTTAACTTCTTTATCAGGTGCGTTTTTTCCAATTGAAAACATTTACCTTTTTTTTCATCTTCTTTAAACATTGCCCAATGACTAAATCATTATTGCACCATTCATCTGTATTTACCGGTTCGAACAACGTTTCTTTTCGAATCAGTTCATAATTAGCTTTAAGTTTAAAATCTGTTTTGGCTTTATCAATTTTCTTAACTGTAGTAAGGACTTTGTAATCCATCGATTCGCTTTGACTTTCATTTATGTAGTTGAGATGTACTTCGTTTTCTTCATGTTTGATAGTCACTCTGCTATGCTTGTAATCTAATATTGCGTCAAACTTCATCAAAAAGTCGATACCTAGAATACCAGCTTCAGCAACATCAGCAAATATGAACTTTTGTTTTCCATTCTATTCATTTGTAGCTAGATAAACGATTCCCATCAAACACTCACATTGTTTCGTTGATAACGCTGACTTGATGTTTAAAACAGTAACTGTAAAACTTTTGTTTATCATTTGCTCTTTATCACTCTTCAAACTTTGGAGGTACTTTTGCATTTCAACTGGTAATTTCGTTGGATTTATAAATGAACCTGATGAACCACTGTCGATTAACATGTCTACTTTCGTTTTTAAACCACCAAATTCGAAATTTTGACCAACTCTTTCTAAGCTTTTAATTTTCGAACCATTACATTCGACTGCTACTTTTAATGATTTTACTTCTTCCTCTGGTTGATCCCATTCTGCATCAATTGCAAATTATTGACTCTCTTTGAATCTTACTCTTCGCTGATTTTCTTCACACGTAGTTCATCACACGTTTCCATGACTTATCGCTGAGTAAATCCATAAAATTTTTAACATTCTCAGAGACATTAGCAATTAGTCTTGTACGCAATAAACTGGACTTTGATTCTTCTTCTAAACCTGGCATTTCTTTCGTAAGAAGTTCTTCTATATCATGACAAAAAGTAGCGATTGACTCGTCTGGTTTCATTGTTCTTGCGTAAAAATAATTCAAATAAAAGTCTGGTGACTTTCTTCAACCTACTTTCAAAGCTTTGGTGATTTCATCAATGTCTGTCTTCTGGCTTGGTGTCAAATTATTAAATATCTGTAAGGCTTTTCCAACTAAACAGCATTCAATTTCTCTTACTTGGTCTAGTCTGTTCCAATTGAACATAAGTTGAACTCATATATAAACAACTTGATGAACTTGTCAAAATCTTTCGACTCACCGTCGAATTGTAATCTTCCATTACTGAACATTGTTTGGCTTAACTTGACTCTGTTAACTTGTGTAACTTATTTAGCTTACGAGTTTGAAACTTAAAAACTTTTATAATTACAACACTAAAATTATTAACTGACGTCTATATAATATTTTCTCTTTTAAGTTTATTTAGCTGAAAAACACTATGACTTTTTTTTTGCGACTCTCTTTTTTTTGTAGCTAAGCTAACTGGTAAACACTGCAACTTATTCTCTCTTTTAGCTTAGTTAGCTGATAAACACAAGACTAAATTTTTCTTATACTCTTTATTTTTAACTAAGCTAACTGTAAAACACTTTATCTTAATTTAACTTTTTCTTTTAAATAAACAACACTGTATTTTTTGAACAACAATACAAAATAAGCAACAAAAAAATAATAAAGTCTCGTTCTTCTATCGAATGCGCGCTCCTCTCTAGCATACTGAGACTTTCCCTCTCTCTCTTTTTCTCTCTTCTTATTTTTCTTTCGGCTTACACCGCTATCACCAATGTAAAAGTTAGGTAAAGGGTTCTTTGGGTAAGGGTAGAGAGACTAAACTAGCTGTTGATTTTCGATGATAATCATGCTTTGTTAATAATGATATAATAATATATTTATATTTGTTTGAATAACCTGAACTCTCGTTTAAGTACATAGAAGTGAGGACTACTGACAGTGTCAGGAGAGACGTAAAAGTGTCTGACTATTACAAAAAATTCGAATTTTTAGGCCAAAATTAAGTTTATTTCGATAATTTTTTCATATTTATTTTAAAAAATTTACAAAAAAAAAGTTTTTTATAGATTTGATCCCATTCAGGCTTTATGTTACGACCAATGCCCATTACCTTACCATATTTCTTGCTAGCAGAACTCACATCTCCAATAAATTCTAGAGGATTCAGCCACTACGAGCTACCTTCATGCTTTGGTTTATTAAACACATAAGAATAACCATTAGAATAGAACTTGTGACCATTTTATTGAGTAAAATTAAGACTTATCAAAAATTCACCCCAAAAACTTTCGCAGAATTCGATTTTATTAGTGAAAAAGTTGGGTTCTTATATCTTATACCCGAGTTTCAGGGGGGGTTCAAAAAAACGTTTTGTTTCATAAAATGTGAAGCATATAGAAATCTACTTTTTTTC
>NTPY01000198.1:209490-219794 GCA_002922825.1 Brachionus calyciflorus
CTATTCAATAAATAAATTATAAAAAATTCAGTCTGCCGTTTGATTGATATCTGTCAAACTGTCATCACTTAAAATTACGTAATTGTTTGTTACTTTATTATCTTTTGATTGAATTATGTTGATAATATTCAAACTCGTCTAAGCTTGGTATAATATCATCCCACTTCTCTGACAATTGTCTATAAGAAAATTTAAACCAACAAATGCTTACTTCTAGAAAATTACATATTAAACCAACCAATGCTTACTTCTGGAGAATTAACGGGTGTTCAATAAAGGATGTCGTTTTTATGTTTTCTTTGATAAAATATTTTCTGTAAATCCGAATCTTTTGAAATTTTATACGTTTGTTTAAAGGACCTTTATGTTCAAAAAAATGTAAAGAGTAACTACCTCCTATGTGTCACCCTTGTATTAATTATATTACCTTGACCCCTAATTTAAATGGTAAATGTCCTCCCACGAAATGAACTTAAAAATAAATTTTTATGTATCGTTGAATAGCTAATAAAAAGGGCTTTCAAAAGCTGTATTGATCGTTTTTGTAAAATGTTTTGTTCAAAAGTTATATCAAAAAATTAAGCCTTTTTTTTAAAAATGATAATTTGGGCTTTTTTTGCTTTTTGCCATATAACTTGTGAAATCAACAAGATATTTCAACCAAATTTTGGTCTTTATCTCAGAATATGTTTTTCGTTATAAAAAAACTCGTAACGAAAAAAATATTTTGTTCTATACTCATTTTCTTTGTCAAACATCTATTATAAATATGCTTTTCTTTTGATCAGTTTATTTTTGTGATTGATATTTCCAAATATTATGTTTATGTGCTTGAAATTAATTATCTTGTTAAAATTTGACAAAAATTTTAGATTTAAACTTTTAATCGAATTTAACTAGGGACTGAGCCTTCCCATTTTTTAAGATGGGGGGCTCAAGCCCTTGTTTGCCGTATGGACGCTACGCCCATGTACATTTGATAGTTTGAAATGCACATTTTTGTGCTTATATTTAAATTTTTTCGAAATCACATAAATGTGCATAAAAATCAAATTTAGTACCTAAAATAATTACAGTGCATCTTTTTATCTATTTACTCCTATTTTTTTGGTTTATTTTTTATTAAAGTGGGAAATGCTCTTTTAACTGAAAATATTTTTAAAACTGTTTTAAAACAAAATCTTTATTTATCTAAAATAATAAAATTTACATTAAAAAAAAAAACAACTCATTTCCTAAATTTGAAAATTTTTTTAAATCTTAGAAAAAATTTATCACTCATCGTTGACTGCTTCATTTAAATTTTCCAATTCGAAAGTTCTTTTTAAATGTGTTTGTTCATCAGCTAAATTCTCCATTTCATTGGAGCGATGCAACTTGAAACAATTATTTTGACTATCTAAACTATTTGTATTTTTATTATCACAATTTAAATTGACTAAATTATTGCCATAGCTAAGATTGTGATTATTGGCCAAAAGAGCGTGATTTGTTGACTCGGGTGACGCATCTCTGGCTAACGAATTTGATCGGTTTAACTGATGGGTATCGTTTGTTTGTGATGTATCTTCAATAACATTCGAAAAAGTTTGATATTTTTTCAAATTTTTACCATCCGTATCACTTGATAAAGACATTTTTTTATCTAAATAAAATCTAAAACAAAAATTCATAAATTATAAATGCAAAAAATATTTTAATTTTTCCATTAAAATATTGTTTTTTGCTATTCATAAATAACAAATGAAATAAATAATATTCAAAATAACTCTTCATTTGAAATTGCAACTCTTTTTACATAAGAAATTCCTAATTGATTAAATTGATAGAAATAAGTAAAAAAAAAAAAGAGAGAAGAAGTCAGTTAAGAATATTGTTCTTTTTGTGAAAAAATTGCCTTTAAGTAATATGTCTATATATAAATAATTCATACACTTGAAAAAATTTTTTTTTTAAATTTAAATATTCTTAAAAGTTTTTATTACTTTTAATTCTTATATTATGTCCGAAATAGATTTTTAATTTAGCTGGAAAATATATTATTATAATAAAGTCACTTAATTTTCTAAATTAAAAAACACATCTATTTAGCAAAATTAATTTAAAAATAAATTACGAAATAATGGAATAGTAAAATTAGAATTGTAAATTTATACTTGGGTAATGATGTGGCAAACTGTAGAAATTCAAATTTTTTAAAGTTTTAGTCCCGTAAAAAAAACAAGTGCCAGTTAAAAAAATAAATTTTCGTTATTTTGTATTATTAGAATTTGTATTATTAAATTTTTTTCGGATATACTTTTAATGCGGTATTAATACTGAATTTTAAGTTTAATGAATGGTTTAAAATATTTCTGGTTTAAATAAATGTTTTGAAAATAAAAATTGAGCTTTAAGTCGATTTATTTTTCAATTTTCAAGTCAAAAGATGATGTGTTGATCATTGAGCAAGAAAAAATAATTCATAATCTTGAGTTGTCTCGATTAAAAAGGAGAGAAATAACCTTAAAAGAGATCATTCACATCTTAAATTTTAATTTCTCAATAAAGGATTTGGTGTTACTTGTAATTCTGTGTATTGAACTAGGAAGTAATTTTCAGCTTGAATCGGCTTTTTATATTTATTTAAATTTTAGAATTATTTGCAAAGTTATGAATTATTTTCTCTTCCTCAACGATCAACTCATCATTTTTTGACTTGAAAATTGAAAAATATATCGACTTGAAAACTAAATTTCCACTTTTAAACCATTGCATTTAAACCAGAAATTAATTTTTCTAATAAAAATTTGGAATTTATTTTTTTATTTAAAATATTGTTTTTTGCATTTTAAATGCGGTATTAAAAATGAAAATTCAGTTTTTAAACTAGATTTAAATTTTACTTGTTTGGAAGACAAGTAAGGTGCACCAAATCATAGTCGTTTGTTAAAATTTTTGAGCATAAATAACTCATGCCTATTCTGATAAAAATGTTGCGAAAGTTTTTTGAATTATAAAGTTAACCTTTCTTTAAAAAATTTGGTTTTTATTTTAAAAAATTCGATTCATAATATGAAATATAGAGATTACTCTAAGTTTCAGAAAACTAAATTTTTAAATGAACAATGTCCTAAATTAAAATTTTACTAAGTTTTCTAAAAAATCGAAACCATCTTCGCTATATTTTATCATTACAGTCGAACCTTGCTATAACGAAACCTGATATAGCGAAAAACTCGTTATTACGAATCTAAAATTATGTCCCAAATTAGAAAATTATATGAAATAACGTCTTGATTTAACGAACTTCGATACAACGAAAGAGTGTTTTTCGGAACCGACCCTTTCGTTATACCAAGGTTCGACTGTATATATTTAAATTTTTATTCAAAAAATTTCCGGAATCGCTTATCAATTGAGGAATACAATTTAAAGATACTAAAATTAATGACTTAATTAAAGTTTGATTTGCAGCAAAATTTATTTAGAACATAGCTTCCATTCTCTGGCCTGAGTAAAATTGTACATAAAAAAAATTTAATTAAAAAAAAACTTGGCAATTGTAAAACAGACTTAACTGGTTCAACACAAAGGCTTTGTACTATTACTCCTGCTAATAACAATTCTTCTTCGTCATTGTCATTTGAAAACATTTTTCAAATCTATAAATTAAAAGTTTTGCTATTTCATTTTTCAATTTGAATTTTCGCAAATGCACATTTAAAAATTTCAAGATTGAATTAAAATTGAAAAAAATAATTTAAAATAAAAAAATTTTGGCAAACTAAATTTTTATAAAAATAGAAATGGTTATTAAACTTTATATCTAAAAAAAAGTTAATCGTTTTTTAGTCGTAATATTTTTTAATCGAATAAATCCATTTTATTATCTTTATTAGTCAAATTCAGAATAAATTTTTACATCATTTTTTGCTAAAGGACATGAAAAAAGAAGTCCTAAAAGCATACTTAGCTAATCCTAAAAGCATACTTAGCTAATCCTAAAAGCATACTTAGCTAATTTTAAAAGTTATTTTTTAGATTATTTTATATTTATTAGAACACTGCACCCCCTACGCACCCCCACTTATTTTCATGGAATCTTACTCAGTTTTTCATGCTCTGTCTGAATATGGACTTCTTTTTTCATGTCCGTTAGCAAAAAATGATGTAAAAATTCAATCTGAATTTGACTAATAAAGAGAATAAAATGGATTTATTCGATTAAAAAATATTATGACTAAAAAACTAGAAAAGAATGTCCTTAATAATCTAAAAAATAACTTTTAAAATTAGCTGCTTTTAGGGTATCATTTTGAAGCTTTTTTTATGCTTTTTCATATGCTATCTTAAAATCTTGAAAATATTGAAAAATACGAAAACCTCACCCGGGTGCGCTGTTTATCGTAAATTGGGGGGATGCGCTTTTCAAGGATTCGATTTTTCCATAGTCGATTTTTTTAAAATGGTTTTTTTTATCCTGGATTTTTTTAGAGTCGATTATTTTATACTCAATCGACGTTTGTTGTTATATTTTATTTTAAGATATTTCGTTAAAAAAATCAATTTTACAATATAAACGCTGATATTAAAATGTTTAGATATTCTTTGCTATTGAGTTCAAATCTAAATCTTAGACTTATATTTTAGATTTTTTACTAAAAAATTAATAACAAATAATTTCACGAAAATCAAATCTAAGCAAATTTTGATAAGCTTCATTAAAGAAAATTAATTCTAATGATTTTTTAATTATATCATATTTTTTAATTTTTTTAGAAAACCCTACACACTTTAAAGCTTTAATAATTTAAATTAGACATGAAAAAAAATTTCTTCAATTATTAATAGATCTTGATATTTTTTTTACTTATTAAATTTTGAAACTGAAATTTTCTATCCTAGTATCTCTTACCTAATGTGAAATTGCTTTACTATAATTTCTAAATTTGAAACAAATAAGCTTTAAGAGAAAAAAAAACCTACTATTAAAACAAAATAAAAAATGCTTATCATTTGTTTATCAAAATTTAAGATAAATTGAGCACAAACATTTTCTTTTGCGCACGTAAAAATTTTTCCTTAATTTAAATAAAAAATTAATTTAGATCGTAACTTTTTTTTTAAATTTTTTTTATCTCTTCTTAATTAAACATGCACAGTATCTACTACGATTTGAATGATAATTTGCAATGTTTAAATAGAAAAATCTTATTTTAAAATCTTTATTCCTGGCAAAATATCGGTATTTAAAAAGAGTATTAATTTTTGAACTTTTTTGTAACACGATGCTTGGAGTGGGTGAGGTAATTTAGACTGAAAAAAAATAGATTTTTTAAAATTTTTCCTCTAAACATAAAAATAAATTTGCTTTTTGTGTTTTAAAAATTTGTATTCATTAAATAATTTTTTTTACAAATTCGAATTACATAATATTCAAAGCCTAAAAAATTTAGAAAAATTGTGTGTGTAAAAAAAAATGTATGCAACTATGTGAAACATTGGAAGATACACATTATAGGTAAGTCTGCAGAATATCTGCAATTTGTGGAAATTATGAAAATTCGATTAAGTATAATTTGTTTTTCTATTATCCAATTTTCTAGAATTTTCTTTTACAGTATGTCACAAAAAGTTAGAATCAAGCTTGTTTTTTATTTAAATTGTCTTATTTTAAAATTTTTTCCTGTCGTTTATTTTTTCAAAGAAGAAATCAACGTGTTACAGATTTCTTTCAACCTTTGTCTCATCTTTCAAATTATCTAAATTTTTTGGCAAATTTTTGGTAATTTTAGCTAAATAAGGTGTAATGATTCGTAAATTGTCTTAGTTTTTGGCAAGCGTGGTCTCAAATCAAAGATAATTATGTTTTTCATCACATTATGCTAATTTTATGATACCACTATTGAAGAAATTTAAGTGAGTCTTCCTCAAAAATTTTTGGTAAAACTGTTTTTTTTTATATGCTTTTTAGTTTGTTATTTCGGTCATAAAAAACCAAAATTCTACGCATTTTATTTTATTTTTATTTTTTCTAAAGTCTGATAAATCCCAAAAAATTAAAAGCTGAAAAAAATCCAAATAAATCCAAAAAAAAATTACTTTTGTCATTTTCAGCGCAAAATAATGTTCTAGAAAATTTACTTTTAAACTTGTTAGAAAAAATTTATCTGATGCTTCAAAAAAATTTTCCGACGAATTTGATGAAAAACATTATTAACGTATTTTCTCGATTTTAAGAACATGTCACTAATTACGAGTAATCGGTATTAGTGACATGTTCTTAATTATCGAACACTGGATTTCAAAACGCTATAAGGACATGTCACTAATAACGAAAATAGGTAAAAAATGAGGTTTTTTTGAAATTTTAGTTTCGCAATTAGTGACATGTCATTAACGATTAATGACATGTCGTTAATTATCAATGACATGTCAAAAAACTAGGAAAGTAGTGGAAATAAAAATTTTTTATTTTTTTTAAACTTAGAAGATGCGAAATTTTTAATATATGATAGTCATTACTTAAATTATCTTAACCTTTACCTAAAAAAATAACATACTGTTTAAAAAAGAAAATTACGACTTGTTGTATTTTATTTTATAAATATCTAAATCGAAGTTAAGAATAAACACTAAAAAAGAAATACCATTAAAAAAATGCTCTAAAATTGTTATAAAAAGGGTTAAAAGAATTTAAAAAAATACTTAAAGATACTTGTCCATTCGGAACAGCTTTGAAGTTTCAGATATAAAGTAAAGATTAAGATAATTTAAGTAATGAATATCAAATATTACAAATTTCAAATTTCTTTACTTTAGAAAGAAATCTGTAACACGTTGATTTCTTCTTTGAAAAAATAAACGACAGGAAAAAATTTTAAAATAACACAATTTAAATAAAAAACAAGCTTGATTCTAACTTTTTGTGACATACTGTATAAATGATTCTTAATTCTTTAATCAAGTCAATTTTTTTTTAATTTTTGCTCTTCAAATATTTAGATTTACGTACACAAAATTTGAAACTAATTACTACAGTGTTTGTAATATATATGTAACGTCAACCGTAAGTTTTGACCGTAACGGTAACTATAGCTCTCACATCTTAAAATTGAAAATTAAGGCTAATTAACATGGGTTACGGTTACGGTCAAAAGTTACGGTTGACTGTTGACGTTTCATTTATAATACAACCACTGTATACATATAATAACAAAAAGTCAGACTAACTCGATTATCTAAAATTGATTTTTAGAAAAATAAAATTGGATTTTCATATTTGCACAAATTTCAGATATTTTGCAGACTAATCTGTAAGATGTAACTTTCAAGGTTTCACAAAGTTGCATCCTTTTTTCTTTACAAACATCATTTTTCTACCTTTCATAAGAGTTTGATTATTTTGAAAGGGGCTATGAAGTTCATTTCAATTCGTTCAATTTGATATAACTTTTTTATTTTTCTATTTTTCTTTTAGCTTAAATTGTAACAAAATATAACAACTTTGCAACACCGAAATATGAAAAATTATTTGTTTCCTTATTTGTCTATCATCAGAAAATAGATAATGTTAAGTTTATTTCGACTTGAAAAAAAACACCGGTGGTGGGTTTGAATACTGCTTAAAAAAATTATTTTTAGTATAAAAATGCTAAAATTTAGCAGAATTAAACAAAATAGACATCTTTAATCGGCAAAAATTTTGAAATTTAAAAAATTTTTGCAAAGTAATTTTAATTTAAATTGTAAATAGTAAAAGTAATAAAACTTTATTTTGCCCTTTAATCTTTATTTTGCCCGAATTTAAGTAAGGTGTCAATTCAGGCTTGATTTACAGTAATTATTTAGAACATAAGTTCCATTTTCTGGCCTTTTTTTAATAAAATTGTACATCAAAAAAAACTTGCCATATGGTAAAAATCATCGTACAATTCATATATTCTCAAAATATAAATTCTTTTCTGTTTAAATCCTAAGTAAATATTCCTAAGTATTCAAGAGTATTCATGTGAATACAATCTGCATTCTAAAAAAAGAACAATTTTCATATTTAATTGTTATATTTATTAATTGACCAAAATATTTAAATTCATAAGCACAAAGAACTCAAATAAATCAACTGATTTATTTTGTCTGGATAAGAAAACTCTAAATTTATTAGTTGAAGCTACGTCTAAAAATTTTTGTAATAATTATAAAATTTTTTTTTGAAAAAAAAAAGAAAAGCTTGAGATTAATTAGCACTGAAAAATTTCAAAAGTTAATTATTCTTTTCAGCAATTTAGATAAATAATTTACTTGAAATTTAATGTTGCACTGAGATGTTTTTATATTGTTAACATCAAATTCAATTAAATATTATATTAGAACTTAATCTACTCTAATACTCTAATTATGATTTTATAAGAAAAAAGAAAATCAAAAAATAATTACAAATTTCTTTATGATATAATAACATTTTGTAATAATAAAATATTTAAAGTACTATTTAACCTCGATTTTATTCTTGAGGCAAATGGAAAATGTTTAGCTCTAATTTTAATAATTTTATTATTTTCAACTAAAACAATGATTATAAGTATCGTACTGATAATGCATAATATCTGCACTATTTGATTATTGACCTCAAAAAAGGAATTTTTAGAAAATGAGAATGAGAAAAAACAATATTCCTCAAGAATTTACTTTATTTTTAAATTGCTCGAATAAAACGGCGAATATTTTGATTCTAAGTTTACCTTACAATCGTCAGAATTCAACAAATTAGGTAAAATCAATTTCTTTTAGGATTATTTTAAATTAAAATATTTTTAACTATGTTCCGACAAAACAATAATGCTATAAAATCAACTGTAGACTCAGAATAATATCTTTTAATCGCATGGATCGCCATTGCATCGCTATTTCGAAAAATTCTATATAATTAAACAGAATTTTTTATTTTTTCTTGTTAAATTTTCGAAGTTGCGATTCAGGTCTCTGTTATGAATTTTTGAATAATCATTTCAAGACTTATTTATTAAATCTCTAGGTGAATCTAAATATTTTTCAACATAAAATCAAATTATTTTCTGAATTAAATCTAACTAGAATCGCTGTTGAAATTTTGATATGGATAATCCACAAAATTCGTTCTTTTTATTTAAAAAAGTTTTTCTCACTTTCATTTTTTTTTATTAGCGAAAGAATTAGAACTAGTTTTAAGAAAACTTGTTTATATAGATTAAGTACATATATACAATTTTGGTCTCAGTGACATTTAAAATTCAATTGGAAATAGATAAACTAAGCTAAACCTAAAATATTTTTTGAATTCGACGTTTAAAATTCATTTAAACATTAAAATCTGTTTAATCAGACCGTTAACATTGTTTTGTGTTGAACGCCGAAAAGTACTTGTCAACTCCTTGAAGTCTTTATTTAATAATTGTCGCTTCTAGCCATGACTAATATATTTAATAAAACATAAGTAAGCTCTCAAAAATAATAAAAACTGAATTAATTGTATTGAACACTGTGATTTTAAACTTGAGTCTTAGCAATTATAAATTACTCAGCATATAAGTTTAAACACAGCTAAACTAAATGCGCTTTAGAAGAGTAGTTGAAATCATAAATGAGGATTAAAACATCTAACTTATTTCTTAAGCTAATCTTAAAAAAACTGTTCAAAATAAATGATCAAACGATGTCTGGATTATTAGTTCGACTTTTGTCAACTTGAGCATCTAAAAAGAAAATATTGACTCTTAAATCTGTTAATTTATTTCTGGTTATTTTTAATTATTTTATAATACGAACTATATTTTTTTCTTGTCAAAATTAAATGGAGGGGGTCTTTTGACGTATAAAAAATTCATTTATAGAATAAAAAAAATCTATTAGCGTATAAAAATTTATTTTTTATAGCATTACAATTATATTTTTAGAATTTTTAGGAAAAAGTATGAAAGCTAAAAATCTCGAATTTAATACTTAGGTAAAAGTAAACAGCTTGTGCCTAGTAGACTTAAATCCGACCTGATGTCAAATCATTTTCTTAGGAAAATAACTTTTAACTCAATAAATAAGAAATTCATCAATTATGAAAGTTCCAACAACCTTCATCGCTTTAACTATGATGATTCTAATAAAATACAAGTAAAGGAGTATGTCGGATAACAATGCAAATTTACCCCCCAAAATTTTAATGGAAAATGAAAAAATATTTTATTTAGGATATTAATATTTTTAATTAAATTTCCCCAAAAAGTTATTTAGCTGGTGGTTTATTGAAAAAATTTTTTTTTAGACTTTTTAAAATACTCTTATTTTTAATA
>NTPY01000198.1:219879-231916 GCA_002922825.1 Brachionus calyciflorus
TTAAAGTAACACATTCGACCCCAATTCTTGTAGATAATTTCAAATAAAATCATATTCTTATTTTATATATATCTTTTTTATAATATTTTGTTAAAATTTTCTTGAAAAAACCAGTTAATATAAAAAGCCTTTTTCGTCAACTTTGAGTGCAAATTTGAGTTCAATGGCATACTCGGATATACGATATCTATATATAGTTTTAATCCTTGGAAAATAAGCTTCAAAATGAGCTATAAATTGTTTTCTAACACTGGGAAAATTTTGGGGGGAAAATATTGGCCTTATCCTACACAGTCCTTTAACATTTTTTATTTCGAATTTATTTTTTAAAAAAGCTATTCACGAAAAATAAACTTAAAAATTTTCATTTTATAAACGTTATTTTTTTTATACTATAAAAGATATTTTTTTATGCGTCAAACGATTTTTCCCAAATTAAATTAAGATTTTTTAATCAAGTTACCATTCAAAACTTAGGAGATCAGCCAAAAAAAATACGGTTCGAAATTGTTAGCTTAATTAGTTCTAATTGTCAAAACTCTAGTATATTTTCTATTTTATTTAAAATAAGGTTTAAAATATATTTTTTAATTTACGTGAAAAATATAAAGTGTGGGAGTCTCTTTCTTTAGTGTGTTTTTTCTTTAAAGGCTGTATAAACTAATCTGTAAAAATTCTTAAAAGTGATTTTTAGAATTGAACAATATTTATAATATAAAATCTACATCAAATAAAATTCTAAAGAAAATAAATTGTTTTATTCTAAAATTAAATTAAAGCTATATTGATTGCTTATTTAAAAAAAGAGCAATAAAACTGCAATTGATACATTAGAAAAGCTTGGTATCTAAATTATTTTATTCCAAGTTTTGTTGTTTTTTTTCAAACAGAACATTTTTTCTGTTTCTCTAAAATCCGACATTTCATTTTCTTTTTATAAAAAAATATCAAAAAATCCATGAATTTATATTGTATTTTCTGTTATATCCTTTCCTTGACAGGATATTAAAAAAAAAATTTATTGGAATGTTATTTTTTCCTGAAGATTACCTGTCTGTTACCAGGGTTTGTGCTTAATAAATAATCCTTGCCTTTAGATAAGAATTCCAAAAATTAAATTTTTATAATGTTAATTTTTAACATTATGAAAAATTGCAATAAAATAAAAAAAATTAGCTGTTATTTTTTTTATCTCTGACATGAAAAACTTTGAATGAGTTCATAATCAATTAAAAATTCTAGGTTTAAAAAAGTGATTAGTTTTTTATTTAAAAAAAATATGATCATAATTTTTAGGTAACATTAGCCAGTTTTGATTTTAAAAGCTTTCTAGAAAGTGAATCAGACAAGAAAGTTAGACAGCTTTCACTCTTATAAATTTACAAGGATATATCAGGAATCAATCAAATTTATCACCTATGAGAGAAAAAGGAATTCTGAGACAGAATTCATAAAAAATATTTTTGTTGACTTAAGAATAAAGTGATTTTCACGCTACTAAAAACACATAATAACATAATTTGAAAAATTATCTTTAATAAAACGACTACCGTATCCTTAAAGTTATTTATGCTCATGAAGAAAAATCGATATTAACTTGTTCTAATACTTAAATAAAAGAGAATAAATTTAGCTTCGATTTTTTCCGAAAAAAGGAAGAATTTTATAATCAATTTGTATAAAATTCTTTCTTTTAATATTTTAAATCTAAACTTTTAGCAACATAATCTATGACGATTCTAAAAATGTAACATTAAACTTAATTTGGATTTGACTTTTATAACATGTTAGAAAGAATTAATAAAATAATTTATGACGTGTTTAGTTTCACAAATATAATATTAGCTTATTTTTATTTTTTTTCTTTGAATTGTTTTTTTTCTTTTTGAGTGATTTTTTAACAGATGCAGAGTGCAATTAATACAGTATTGCATTATACAGCCATACCTCAATTATATCAGCATGTTTGTCCAACTAACTAGTCTGTGATGTAACTGAGTTGTGATACAAGTGAAAAATTATAAATATATAAATTTAACTATTAAATAATTGAGTGTAAGTAGATGCTCTATTCAAAATTTGATTCTTAATATTATTTGAACTCCATTTAAGATCTTGGCTGTAGAAACTTATTAATATACAGTATTGTGAAAAAATTTAGAAACGCTTACTATTTTTAATTTAGTTTTACTTTGAATTGAAATATAATTATTCAAAATTGTCGTTTCGAACTAATTTTTTTTCTGGGAAACTTTTCTGATCCTAATAGTTTAAGAAAAAAAAAAGTTTACACAAAATTTCAATCAATTCGCCGGTTAATTTAAATTTCAATTTAACAATCCATATTTTTAGAATTTTTTTTTTTACATAACAAAAAAGGGAAAATCATATCCCAAGAGAGGAATTGAGTTATAAAGAACATAATCATGTGTAAAAAAACAATAATTTATTTTACATAAAGATGATGAAGACGTCGAAGAAGAAAAACAAGAAACAAATCAAAACAAGACAAATATTTCGAATTTAAGAATAGAAAAAGATATTTTTATATCATTGATTAATAAACCAGTAGAAGAAAATGAAGAGACACTATCAACAAAACAATTTTGGAACAAAAACAAAAAAAAATCTCTTTTGTATTCAGTTTCAAGAATTTTGATAACAATTCCTGGTTCATTTGCTTTTATTGAACGATTTTTTAGTGTATGTGGAGTAATTTGTAAAAAAAGGACAGGTAATATGAGTGACGACTTGAAAAAAAACAGAGCTTTCTTAAAATGAAATCTAGGTCTTCTTAACAGTTTAAAGATTTAAAAAAATAATTAGTTTAAAAAAAAATGAAGATTAAATTAATTTTTTTTTTTAAATAAAAATTTTTTTTTTGATTTATGTTAAAAAAGTTTGAAAAAATTAATAGTTGTCAGGTATAAAGCCGAAAAACTCGAGTGTCTTGGGTTGGTTGTCAAGTTTGGTTTAAAACCCTAAACTCAAACCCAAACCGGACCGATTTTGGTTGTGTATGTGTGGTAAGTACCAAAAAAAATGAAAAAATTCATATCGCACAGCTAATGGTAGCCTTTTGAAAAAAAACTGATGCATTTTTTTGAAGCCGTATATCTCTTGATAAGATTAAAATGTAAAGTGATATTAGAACCACTAAATTCCTCGTATTTTATATCATAGTATTTTGATTTAAAGTTCATTCACCCAATCAAGAAAAAAAGGACTAAAGAAAATTTTTAATTAAAAAAATTTTATCGAATTTTATCAAATTTTAACTTAATATATATAAAATAAATACCAAATACCTATATTCCTTGGATAGATTATTTAATGAGCTTTATTTTGATATATAAAATATTTTCTTATATTAATGTGAATACAAAGTTTAAATAAATTTTAGAAATGTATCATATATGATACAACGGTACGTTAAGGGTTAATGTAAAAGTCGGTTCAGTTAAAATTTTAATTTTAAATACAGTGCTTCTACGAAAAGTCCAGAATGGGTTTTTTTACGTAATTTTACTTAAGTTTACGTAATTTTACGTAAGCTTACGTAAGATTTCCTCTTCTTACGTAAATTTTAGCCGGTAAGCTTACGTAATTTTACGTAAAATTACGTAATCTTATGTAAAATTACATCATTTCAAGTAAAATACCCTAAAAACGCTTACGGCCAAAAAATTGTTCTTTTTGGTAAGAAAATTTGACATTTTTGAAATTTTTATAAAAAATTCATTGATTTTCTTTGAGGAGAATTTTACATTTTTTTAAATTTTTTAACGTTTTTTATCGTAAAATTACGTAAAATTACATTATTTTTGGTAAAAAATGGTAAAAATTGGTAAAGAGCTACTAGCTCTTTTATTTTTATGATAAAAAAAAGAAATCTATTAAAATTTGAAGTTGAACAAAAAAATTATTTAAATTTTATGCCTTAATTTCATGCCAAAGCATCTCAATTGGGTTCAAATCAGACGATTTTGGTGGAGAATGTATTTTATTTTATATTACTGTACAGCTACCGAATTGACGTCGAACGTGTACCTGTACTCCAGCAAAAATGAATGAAGTACGGGTACGTGTACGACGTTAATTCTGGGGCAGTACAGTATCTTCATTAAGATAACGACCGATTCAATGCAGACCTATTCTAGTAAAACATCGGTATTTTTAAGCCCAATCGGCTCAAATCAATTTAATTTTGAAATACAGAAATAAGAAGCGTACTCCACCAAGATCGCCTGATTTTACCGGATTGAAATTCTTTGGAATGAAATTAAGGTGAATAAGCTGATAAAGTATTTGAGTTTCGAACGAATTGACTCCTAAAAAATGCCAAAAATATATAGATAGCCTTAAAAAAGCATGTTTAAAATCAAAAATTTTTAAAATTCAAAATAAGTTGCAGAATATTTTTGCACTATATTATTTTATAGAAATTTTTTTGATAGAAAAAGATAAAATAAAAAAGGTTACACGAAAAAAAGATATAAAAAACTTATTTTAGAAATTTTAATTTAAATACACAAACAACTTTAAAAACATGCATCTTTCGAATCTTTTTAATAACGACTAAGTGAATTTCAAATAAAAATAACTGGAATAATTTAGTCTTTTCGACTTTAGAAGGATACCTTAAAGTTAAGATAAATTGACTAAATTAAGAAGATTTAGAATAACTAATATGAATTTAATTAATTTTGAATGTGAAAAGAAACATTTTAGAGCAGAAAATATTAAAAATTAACTATCTAAAAATATTTCTATGAAATGAATCCATCTTTAAAGTGATTGATATTATTATTGAAAATGGAGGTGATTAGTCAAGCAATTCACATAAAATTTAAATAATTTTTTTGTTCAACTTCAAATTTTAATTGATTTCTTTTTTTTAATCATAAAAATAAAAGAGCTAGTAGCTCTTTACCAATTTTTACCATTTTTTACCAAAAATAATGTAATTTTACGTAATTTTACGTTAAAAAACGTTAAAAAATGTAAAAAAATGTAAAATTCTCCTCAAAGAAAATCAATGAATTTTTTATAAAAATTTCAAAAATGTCAAATTTTCTTACCAAAAAGAACAATTTTTTGGCCGTAAGCGTTTTTAGGGTATTTTACTTGAAATGATGTAATTTTACATAAGATTACGTAATTTTACGTAAAATTACGTAAGCTTACCGGCTAAAATTTACGTAAGAAGAGGAAATCTTACGTAAGCTTACCGGCTAAAATTTACGTAAGAAGAGGAAATCTTACGTAAGCTTACGTAAAATTACGTAAACTTAAGTAAAATTACGTAAAAAAACCCATTCTGGAATTTTCGTAGAAGCACTGTATTAAATCAAAAAACAATTAAAAAATTGTTTAAATTTTAACATTTTAAAGTTTCGTTTTTTACAAAAAAGCATAATATTTTTATTATAATAAAGAGAATTTTTAAGTTCATTTGACATTAAGAAAAAAAAATAAAATTCAGAAATTTTTCAATTCGATTAAAGAAAAACAACACGCCGAATTTTAACAAAAAGAATTATTATGAAAACAATCTGAATTAGGATACCTGAAAAAGGCACACCCCTAATATTTTACTAAAACACACACCCGGTCGTAATTCGAAAAATAAGACTTCAATACAGCTGGTTAATATCTAAAAAAATTCGTCTTTTTAAGCTCTTTCTAATGGTAGTTAGCTTTTGGTTTTTTTATTTTCTTAAAATCTGAAAGCCGCAAAAAATCACTTTTTAAAGTAATACACCCTGGGGTATCTCTAAATTTAGCCTTATACACCCATTTTTTTATTTTAAATTTGAATTCTACATCATAATATACTCTGGTACGACCCCTACACTTATATGCTTTTATTTTTAATTTTAAGCAAAAAGCCTGAAAATGTCTCGAAAATTTGGTACCTCTTTACACCCCCTAAAAAATTTTTCCAAATTTCCAACAATATGGTTTTTGGGTAAATCAAATACGTAGAATCTTATTTTTACGTCAATTTTTGTTCAAACATATTTATTTTTTAAGAAAATTAATTTTTAAAATAATAGCAAAAATTAAACTTATGCACAGACCACTAGTTAACTAATAAACATTCTGTTTTTTGACTTTTTAGTCTTTTTTTCTGATTTTGTAACGAAAATTGATTTTCTGATTTTGTTACGAAAATCGATTTTCTGATTTTGTTACGAAAATCGATTTTCTGATTTTGTAACGAAAATTGATTTTCTGATTTTGAGTTTGATTTCAAAATTTTTACACATCAGATATTTACAATGAAGATAACAATGTAAATATTTGACGTCGAAAAAATTTGAACTCAAATTATACACATTTTTATAAAAACCGAATTTTTATTTTTTTTATTTTTCACAGAACTTTCATTGATAAAATTGCTACGATTTTTTATTTTAAAGTAAGAACGGATTTTAAGCCTTCTTAAAATAAAGCAATGATATTTTTGATTTTTATCTTTTGATTCTCTAAACAAAATTTCAAATTTTTTTATAATAAGGTCTGCTTGTCTTTTCGAAAACTGTGTGGTTTGAACCGAACAATGTCGATGAATATCCTAATAAGGAAATTTAGATTGTTCATCTACACTGCTTTTTAATTTCTTACGCTTAGATGTTCAGAAAATTAAATAAAAATAAAAAAGTTTTTAGAAATTTTCAAATTTAAAAAAAAAACGCTTGAAATCTGTTATCTCAATTTTAAGAAGAATTCTTGTTTTGCTAAAATTATCTTTTTTTGTTTTTAATAAAATCTACTTTGGTTCCGTTTTTAAAAGTGCTATTTTTAGTGCTTTATTTTTTATAAAAAAATTATATTGAAAAATAAACAACTAAATCCAAATAGAAGAAACATTTTTAAATTGCATAATTTATTTACAATTATTCAAGTGTTTGTAAAGGATCTAAAAAAGAATGACTCTTAGAGAGCAATCTTTTGAAGTGTTAGGGGGAGTTTATTAATGCTTTCATTTGTACGATATTAAGCTATATGATTGGTTGTTATTTTTGTTTATTCACATAAAAGTGTATTAAAAATACACATAAATGTGTATAATTTGAGTTCAAATTTTTTCGACGTCAAATATTTACATTGTTATCTTCATTGTAAATATCTGATGTGTAAAAATTTTGAAATCAAACTCAAAATCAGAAAATCAATTTTCGTTACAAAATCAGAAAAAAAGACTAAAAAGTCAAAAAACAGAATGTTTATTAGTTAACTAGTGGTCTGTGCATAAGTTTAATTTTTGCTATTATTTTAAAAATTAATTTTCTTAAAAAATAAATATGTTTGAACAAAAATTGACGTAAAAATAAGATTCTACGTATTTGATTTACCCAAAAACCATATTGTTGGAAATTTGGAAAAATTTTTTAGGGGGTGTAAAGAGGTACCAAATTTTCGAGACATTTTCAGGCTTTTTGCTTAAAATTAAAAATAAAAGCATATAAGTGTAGGGGTCGTACCAGAGTATATTATGATGTAGAATTCAAATTTAAAATAAAAAAATGGGTGTATAAGGCTAAATTTAGAGATACCCCAGGGTGTATTACTTTAAAAAGTGATTTTTTGCGGCTTTCAGATTTTAAGAAAATAAAAAAACCAAAAGCTAACTACCATTAGAAAGAGCTTAAAAAGACGAATTTTTTTAGATATTAACCAGCTGTATTGAAGTCTTATTTTTCGAATTACGACCGGGTGTGTGTTTTAGTAAAATATTAGGGGTGTGCCTTTTTCAGGTATCCCTGAATTATTATGAAATTTTAGTTTTTAAATTTATAGTTCTAATTAAACCGACAAATTCTTCGTTATCTAAAATAAAAAAATATTAAAATTACAAAATATCAATTAAAGTAAAAAAAAAATTATTATTTGTTCTTGTTTTGATTCTTTTGATAATGTTGAAGTATTTTTTAAATAATTCAATCTTTTTACAAAAACAGAGCTTTTTATAGTAAAATTTACCATTTAATATATTTTTCTAAAAAAGATAGGACGTATTTCTTCACAAATTTTCATTTCATCTAAAATCAATTTTTTCTTTTGATAATCTTTTTACAATCTATTTATTTTCAAAAATAAATTTTATTTTGATTTTTTGATGCGAAAAATTGAAGACCTAAATAATTTGTATTTTTCTTTTTATGATCGCATACTTTTCTATAATTTTAAATTCTCTTTTTTTTTAAAGATTTTGACTTGGAAAGGAACAAATTTCATTTAGAATTGAAAGTCTAGTCACAAGATAATAGGGTCAAATTGAAGAGCAATAAATGTATATTATAAAATAATCAATACCGTTTGAACGAAAATTGAAAAAGGATAAAATTAATAATAGGAATTTCCTGTTTATATAATTTTTATTTTTGACACGAATTTAAAACCCGTTTTTCACATTGAGCCTTACTTATTTAAATAAAAAAATTTAATTAGATTTTAAAATAAAACTTTCATATTTCAGTAATTTTTCGATGATTATTTTTTGAACTTAGAAAGTTAATTAAAACAAAAAAAATGAATAGGTACTTTTCGACTTATATGAAGTATACAAAATATAAAAAAAAAAACAGTTTTTTAAAAAAACAGTTTTTTGGTAGACCATGCTAAAACATCTTTTAAAATAATGTTCTAATCTAAAATTCTTTTTGAATGAGTCCATTGATTAAAGTAGCTTATCCTAGTATAAATCCTTGAATACGAAAAAAATTATTTTTAATTTACTTTTAATTCAAATTAAAGCTTTAAATTACTGTCCATGATTAACATTATTGCATTTTAAATTTCCATAACTAACTATACCAGCCGCGACGAATTTATTTTGTCCAGTATAAACAAAGCTCCTCCTGAATCACCATTACAAGCACTCTTTTCTCCAGTTACATCACCAGCACATATTTGTGAACTTGACAGTTTTGTTACTTGAGGATACATTTGGGAATAAAAACTAATGTCATAAATAGTTATCTGTACAGTTTGTAAATTCGATGGCAAAATTTTATATGTCTGTTCTGTTAGACCCCAGCCTTGAACCCAAGATTTTATGTTAACATCACTTGGAAAGAAAAAAAAAAGAAAAATTAACATAAAACAAAAAATTCAATTTTGCGATGACAAACTTGCAAGTTGGCGAGTTTAATAAGTTCAAAAGTGAATTAGAAATAATATTAAAAGGTTTAAATGATAGAATTACTTCCCTTGAAGAGGAAAACAAACGTTTAGTCGTTGAAACCCGTGTAATGAAGACCAAATTCATCGATCTAGAGACTAAAATTGGAGACTATGACAATGAAATTATTAAAATAAACCGCAATGTCGAAGAGGTTAACAGCAAAACAGTCCCTCAAACAAGACTTTTCTCGAGTCTGTTCGATAATATTCCGCAAGATGACTTTGAAATTAATATAATCAACGCAGTAAAGACTAACAGTGATGAGGAAAGAAGTAAAGAGAAAAATGTTTTGATATTTGGAACAAAATTCAATGAAAATGATGATGAAAATAACATATTAGTCAATGATATAGAGAAATTGGTGTTCGTCGAGGAAAAATTGAATCAATTAAACGGTTTAAAAAGAAAGCTGAGTCAGAAACGTCACCTATCTTAGTCGAGTTAAAAACAAGAGGAGATAAACTAGAAGTCTTAAGAAATGCTAAAAATTTAAGAAATTCAAGTCAGTTTGAAAAAGTTTTCATAGGTCCAGATCAGACTCTAGCCGAAAGAACGTACACTAAAGGATTGATTAAAAAACGTAACGAAGAAAAAAGTCGCCTTACAGATGGTTGCGGTTTTAGGTATGGTATTCGTAACAGAAAGGTAGTGAAAGTTTGGTCTGGAAACAGGTCAGACTGATTCATATTAATTGAAAATAATAATAGCAACAATAAAAGTAATAGTAATAATGAGTGATTTTTGTGCAAATATTAATTCGAATGAAGCCGATATTATAATGATAAGTGAGACATGGTTTAAAACTGACTCAATAGTAAACATTAATGGTTTCAATATTTATAAAAAAGATAGAAAAAGTAGAGGTGGTGGTGTGTGTATTTATGTAAAGAATGATATCAAATCTTATGAATTAAGCGATGATTTAGATGAATATTCGGAATTAGAACATATTTGGTGTGTATCGGAAATTAATAATCTCTAAGATTTTTAATTGGATGTATTTACAGAGCACCTAATTCAACAATAGACAATGATAAGCAAATAAATTTACTTATATCTAAGGTCAGTAGTTTAATTTCTTTGAAAAAATTTGACTCTCTGGTAATTGCTGGAGACTTTAATTTTCCTGGAATTAAATGGGATAACGGTACAATGTGGTTAGAAACAAATGACCAAAGCTCAAATGAATTTATTAGTTGTTTACATGACTATTTTCTAACACAAATTATAGATAAGCCTACTTTTATGACAAAAGATGGACTAACGAAGGTATTGGACTTAATAATTGTTGATGACGATAAAAATATATTAGAAATTAATTACGGTCCAAATTTAGGTAATAAAGAACAAGGTCACTTAGTCATAACCTTTGAATACGATTTGACAATCTTTTCGAAAAAGTCCTTTGATAATAGAAAATTTAATTTTAGAAAAGGGGACTATGACAAAATGAATAAAATTATAGGAAATATAAATTGGACTGACAAATTTAATAACTTAAATACTCAAGAAAGTTACAGTTTGTTCTTAAAGCTTTTTAAGGATATATGTCTCGAATGCATCCCACAAAAAAAAATCATACAAAAATTCCAACCTCCATGGCTAAATAAATTATTATTCAAAGAGATTAAATTAAAAAATCAGTTATGGAATAAATATCTAGCAAGCAAAAAAAATAAGGATGTGTTAAAAGAATACAATATTCAAAAGAAAAAAGTATCAAAAATGATAAAACAAGCTGTTAGGGAAAATGAAAAAAGAATCGCCGACCAAAGTAAAACTAATCCTAAGCTTTTTTTTCACTATGTAAATGGTATTTACAAGCCTCGTGAACCAATAAAAGCACTTAAAAATTTAAATAATGTGATTAGTTCAGACCTTGTAGAAATTTGCGAAACTCTTAACAATCAATTTCAGAGTGTCTTTGTAAGAGAGGATGAAATTGAGGATTACACGTTAAAAGATAAATCGAAGGATAAGCTAGGATTTGATCCAAATAAAATATTTTCAATTGAGAATGTTGAGAATAAACTTAAAAAGCTAGACTCAAATAAGGCTATGGGAAACGACGAAATCCATTCATTTGTTTTGAAAGAGACTTTTAATTCTATATCAGAGCCACTCTCATTAATATTTATAAAATCGTAATTACTTGGTGAAGTCCCTAAGGAATGGAAAGAAGCAAATATTACACCGTTACACAAAAAAGGAAGTAAATTAGATGCAACTAATTACCGGCCTGTATCTCTTACTTCAGTTATATGCAAGATAATGGAAAGTTTTATAAAGGATGAAGTTTTATACTATTTAATTAAGAATAACCTAATAACTAAAAGTCAACATGGGTTTGTACCTAATAAAAGTTGTTTAACTAATCTTTTAGAAACATTGGATCTTCTAAGTGAACATTTGAAAAAGGCTGTAGATATTATCTATTTAGATTTTTGTAAGGCCTTTGACAAGGTTCCTCACAAGAGATTAATTTATAAGCTGAAACGTTATGGGATAAATGATAAATTAATTAGGTGGATAGAATCTTTTTTAAAAAATAGAAAAAGCTGAAACGTTATGGGATAAATGAAAAATTAATTGAGTGGATAGAATCTTTTTTAAAAAATAGAAAACAAAGAGTTGTTCTGGGGAATGCATCTTCTACTTGGAAAGATGTAATTAGTGGCGTACCACAGGGCTCGGTTTTGGGTCCTCTTCTTTTTGTAATTTATATAAATGATTTACCCGATGGGATTTTGAATATATGTAAGTTATTTGCGGATGATACAAAAGTTATAGGACAGGTAGACGACATTGGAAAACCTTCGACCTTGCAAAAAGATCTAGATTACT
>NTPY01000198.1:235440-257494 GCA_002922825.1 Brachionus calyciflorus
AATTATCTATTTTGAAATAATTTTACGGGAGAAATAAAACGCCAAAAATGCTAAATCATCGAATTTTTTCAAAACTTTGCGTTTAAATTGTTAGGGATTTTTATTGAATGGGTGAAAAAAAATACACAAGATTAGAAAGGACATTTCCTCTCCTATCTGAAGAAAAAAAAATTAAGTTTCCAAGTCAGTGTAATTTTTCGAAAAAATCAGTTCAAACTTATGCACTAAATTTGTATTTTTATTTCATGCAATTCAGCAAAAATAAGATGACATATGAAAAAAATGATTTCAGATTCGAGTCCTACGCACAAAATTACATTAGATTTCAAATTTTTGGAAAAGCTAAAAATTTTAAATCCAAAACTAGTGTTTATGACTTGGGGCACCTTATAAAAATATAAAATGAGTGAGATATGAGTAAATAAGCTTTTTACTTAATTTAAAATAAACTTAATCTAAAATAATTTTAAACTAATCCACAATGAAAAAAGCTGAATTTCTTTACACTGAAAAAACTCTTGTTTTATTCGAGGGTTACAAGCTTAATCGTCACTTATTAAATAAAGATGGTTCAAGCCGATGGAGATGCGAAAAATGCAAATCGATGAGCATAACAATTGATTCAAATCAATAAATCAAGCGGAAGCCAACTCAAGGTTTACAGCATGCAAAAAGGGTTTGCGAAAAAATACAACCCGATACAAATTCAATGTCTAAAAAAATATGAATCATTGAAGTTCGAAGCCAAAAGCAACCCAAAATTTAACTTTGCTGAACGATATCGGAAACATTTACTTGAGCTTCAAAATCAACATGATCCAGCATATGTTGCTGTATATTATCCAAATGAAGAAACAGCTCGAGTTACTTGTTCTAGAATAAGATCAAAGCTTATTGGCAGTGAACCAACCAGTACCTCAGATTTGCAAGTTACAGAAAAGCTAAAGTTTATAATAATAAAAAATCAAAAACAAATTTTTTTGCGCTTCGACCATAAGAATGAAAATGATCATCGTGTTATGTTATTCATGTCAGACTCTGCAATCGAGATTTTGCAAAACGCTGAAGAATACCATTTATATGGGACATTTAAGAATTGTCCAAAACAATTTTATCAAATTTTGACAGTGCATGCTGTTATCGATGATCAAACCTACCCGTGCGCTTATATTTTTTTTAAACAGACAAAAATAAAAAAACCTACATTTTAGCTTTAGAACAATTACGAAATATTTGTTTTCTCAAAAACTTGAAAAAAGTTATGGTTGATTTCGAAGCAGCTCTAATGAAAAGCGTCATTTCTGTATTTCCTGGATTACAACTGAAAGGATGTTGGTTTCATTTTACACAAGCAATTCGGAGGAAAATATTCGCGCTCGGTTATAAAACAATATATATGTCAAACTGGAAATTTAAACTATCGACATTATAATCGAAACAATACCTGATGATTCCGATCGTAATTTATTGTCGTTTTTAAAATATTATCAAAAGCAATGGTTGAACGGCTCGGTATCTCCTGAAATATCGAGCCGTTCAATGGAATCATCGGAATTCACAAAAACGTACAAATAATAACCTTGAGGGTTTTTATTCAAATTAACAAAATTTTTTCCAAAGTATCATCCTAAGTTTGCCGATATGGTCAATTGTATTATAAAAGAAGATGCAAAAACACGAAACGAATACCTTAAGCCGATAAAAAAGTCAAAAAAATCAAAGCGAGAACACGAAAAAAACTTACAAATTCAAAGTTCATTGTTCTCAAAATTATGGTTCTCAACTATTTAATTTTAACCTTACGACCAAGAATTAGACGAAGATATTGACGATATTTCCTCAAAAAAAGACGATTTAATTGATGATTTTGAACCAGAAGAAAACGATCAAATTTTTTCAAATGTTAAGATATTGAAATTAAAAAATTCATATAAAAATGTTGATTTTACTGATGATATTGAAAGTCGAATTAAACAATTACAGCAACATAGAGCAAGACAAGCTAATGAAAAAGATCTAACAGTTGACGATGCAATTTCAAATGTAGTCTGCAATACTAAAATTGGTCTAAAACGCAAGGCAAAAGATATAATAGTCAGTACAAAAAAAACAAAATAACAAACTGAACAAGCTCAAATTGAACAAATGAAAATCAAGCAAGAGACTTTGGATACAGTGCCAGTCATTCCAAATAGTCAAATAGTCGAAGTAATCACAGTGGATGAAAATATTCAAGTAGAAAATGTAACTTTTTTATTAAACCATACTCAATGGCTGATGGGACGCCATATCGACGCAGCGTTCGATGAAATTGAAAAAAGCGCTTTATTTCGTTATATTAACCTTGCAATTGTAAATAATTGGAAAATGGAAGACTGCATAAGACAAAATGGATTTTTGCATGAGTCGCCAGAACTAGACAAAATTTATGTTGTTAACGTAAACAATGTGCATTGGAAAGTTTTGACAAATATAGACCCACAAAATCGAGAACCAAACGACTGCTTTTACAATTTCGATAACAATCAATGGTGTCAACAAAATTGGTACGTGTCAACAATCCAAATAATTGTCAAGCAACTTCAAGCATTCTTCGTTTAATTTACCCTGAAAGAAAAGGGATCAAAGTTCATTTGGTAAACGTTGAACCCCAAGTCGGTCAGAACGATTGCGGTTTATTTGCTATTGCTTATGCGCACGTTTTATCTTATGGACGAGACCCGTACAATTACAGATTCAATCAATCGAAAATGCGTGAAACTTACAATTTTTTTATTAATTATGGTTCTTTTCCAACTTTCGAATTTTTTGAAATTTCTAACAAATCAAAAATCCTAAATGAAATTGTTGTAAATTTTTAGTTTTTTTTGTAACTCTTTTTACCTTTCTTTGCCATTATTATAATTAAAAATAAAATAAACATTAAAATAAAACTTTTCAATTAAAACTTAAGGCATGAGTTGGGAAAATGTTAAAATAGGGAAATTGTTAAGTGGCGAAAATGTTAAATGAGGAATTTGATTGTGGGGAAAACGTACGTGGGGAAATAGTTAATTGGGGAAAATGTAAAATCACCTATGATTTCCCATTTTTAATAAAGATAATAAAAGTTGAAATTAAAAACTTATTTTGTTAGAATTATATAAAATTTAAAAGAAATGTCAAGTAAATATAATAATTTATCAAATCTTTCTAGAAGCAAAGCCATTAATAAAGATTATAAATAAAATTTTAGTTTTCTTTAAAGAAAACAAAATCAAATCAAAAACCAAATTTATATTTTTAATATTAATAAACTATTTACAAGAATTCAATAAGACCACGTAAAAAAATTAGAAAAAAATCTTATTTAAACAGAATTTTTTTACTAAATTCAAACTGTCTTGTTAAAAATTAATTTTTTCTTTATCTTAATCGATCTTATTTAAGAAAAAGCTCATATGACTGACCAACTAAACCTAAAACGGTTCACCTTTTTTTATTTCCGACCACCTATTTAAATAACTGACCACAAAATCTGAATAATGATCACTAAAACCTAATTGATATTTAGACAAAAAATTTTTGCTTTAGGTAATCGTCGATAATCATGAAACCGGTGATCAGGGTATGACAAAATTTTAGATGATCAGCTGATCAAATAACCCACTAGACACAGCGTCTTTGACCGTTGAGGTGCAACTAAAATTAAATTTAAAATCAATTTTTTAACGCACATTTAACGTGCGTTTATAGATCACGTTCCGACGCATAAAAACGGCCCTTAAACGCCTTTAAAACAAGCATTTTACACTGTTTTATTTTCGTTTTTGCTCAAGGAAATTTTTTAACAACAGTTTAATTAATCACTCGATAGTTGTACATCTATACGTTCAAAACTTTTATTGTTTGAACATACGAAAGTTTTTATTGGCATTGTTTTTTATCATTTTTAATTTTTTTAAATTAATATTAAAAGAGTTGGGCAGATCTAAAATCGACTAATTATTTTCAGACTTTTCTTATGATAAACATGTTTTTTTTAAAAAAGAAAATTTTTGTTGAAAAATAGTTTCTCAAAATCTTTAAATGCATTTTTAAAGTTTATTGCATTGATTCGAATATTTTGTGAACGAGTGCAAATAATTTAATGAAAGACTTACATAATATAGATATTACCGTTATACGACTAATATTTTTTACAGCTTTGAAAAAAAATAATTTTTTACCAAAATATTTGATTTTTTTATTATTTGAATTTTTTTTTTGGTTTTACAGTTTATTTTTGATATAACTCTGGCATTTTAGCTTGCCGAAACCGATGACAAAGTTTGGCATTAACATTTGACTCTTTTAACTTTTTATCCCTTCTTCTATCAAAATTATATTTTTTTCGATCTCTTCTTTTTCTAAGTATAATACCCTACACTTTCAATTGGATTTGATTTAGATCAAACTTTTAACCTAGAATTTCCAAATTCTTTCACCAAAGGTATGGTGATTAGAGATGATTTCGCTATGGTGATTAGAGATGATTTGCCGATGTAAAATGATTATATTTAGGATCAGCATCTTCTGAAGACCTTGACTAAAAAAAAACATTACTTTGCTCCTTACTTTTCTACTATCGATTAAGACTAAATTATGATGCTAGGACCCATAAAAATAAAAAACATAGGAAAAATATATTACAAAACTTTAAAAAAATTATATTTTTTATTCTTTACATTATTTTGTAATCATTTTTTATGCATTATTTTTCATTTTTTTTAAAAAAAAAGGACAAAGTTATAAATCAAAAATCAGAAAAGAACATTTGAGAGAAAAAATTATGGCGAATTTGATTTTTTTATTTCAGTCCAATCGGACTTAATTTGCCAGAGTTATATCAAAAATAAACTGTAAAACCAAAAAAAATTCGAAAAAATCAAATATTTTGGTAAAAAATTATTTTTTTTCAAAGCTGTAAAAAATATTAGTCGTAAAATGGTAATATCTATATTATGTAAGTCTTTCATTAAATTATTTGCACTCGTTCACAAAATATTACAAAAAAACTGAAAAATTAGGATTTAGAAAAAAACTTTTAAACAATCTATTGCTCAAAAATATAAAGAGCAATGCAGCATAAATACAGACTATTTAAGAAAGTAATATCTAAAATAAGTTGTACATGTTTTTTACATTATTTTAGGTCCGCTTTCGATTGCAACAGGAATTAGACCAGTAGGTAAGACCCTATCCGGTCCCAGGGGCCCCCCTCTCAGGGGTAATTTTTAATTTTTAAGGGGTAAAAAAATTTCCGATAATGATTTTGACCTTTTTTAAGTTATCAAGGACGCTAAAAACGAAAATAGAAAAATTATCAAATGAAAATGTTTAGTTTTTAACTTTAAATCCTTCAAAAATTAGTTTTTTATTGTTATTTAACTTGAGATAATTATAACTATTGAACGAAAAATTTTTATGATTTCGTTTTTATATCATTTTGTAGAATTCGGAGAAAAATGTTGTCTTTTTTTCTTTTGGATTTTTTTTCTTATAAAAATTCGTTTTTATCTAAAATTCTTAAAACAAATCGGTATTATTTACGATATATTAACATAAACCAATTTATTTTGATGAAAATTAGTCAAAAAATTAAAAATCAAAGTTTACGTTCAAGTAAAGTAAAAAATTCAAATAAAAAAAACATTTCTAAATTAAGTGACGTAGCTACTATAATTCAACAACAGAAATCCTCAAAACAGGTAGAAAATATTCTAAAAACCCTTTTTATTGTTTTTTTAAGCCTTTCTTAAATTTTCAGAAAAACAATCTAATTTTTAACATTCATATATTCAGTTCTAGGTACACTTAAATGAAATGACATTTGTTATAACGATAAACTCGATATCTAAATTTTAAAAATTGGAATTTTTTTCAAAAAAAACAATAAAAAGGGTTTTTAGAATATTTTCTACCTGTTTTGAGGATTTCTGTTGTTGAAATATAGTAGCTACGTCACTTAATTTAGAAATGTTTTTTTTATTTGAATTTTTTACTTTACTTGAACGTAAACTTTGATTTTTAATTTTTTGACTAATTTTCATCAAAATAAATTGGTTTATGTTGATTTATGTCTAATAAGCTAAAAGAGCTATCTTAGAGTTAACCATAAATATCACTTTTTGGATCCAGAATCAGGTGCCCATACCAACAAAATAGAAGGTCTATGGAAGCATGCAAAAGATCAATTCAAGCAGATAAATGGTTGTCAAAGAGTATATTTAAAATCATTTATTGATGAGTTCATGTGGAGGCAAATGGTTACTAATAGCAGAGTCGATGCTTGTACAAAAATAATTGATGCTTTGGCAAAATATTACCCAGCTGATTCAAATAAAATCGACTTAAATTTAGATAAACTTGATAGTGAAATTAGTTTTATTTATGATTATGATGATTTGGATGCTAAAGATGGTCTATGGACAGATGACGAGATAAATGCGAGATTAGACTTTGAACACGATGTTGACATTCAAGTAGACTTATCAGAGACAGAAAAAAAATTTCGAATTTAGAGACTTGGAAAACACCAACGTCATTTAATCCATTCTCAGTGTGCTATTAATGGACTTTTTCATTGGACAGAGGATAATGTCTTATTTGTTTCAAATTTAGATAGCGATAAATCAAAACATGATAAATATGCAAAATCAAAGTTCTTAGAGTCAAAGTTTTATGATAAAATTTTGAAAATAAATAAGAAATTACAAGATTCAAATTTAACTTCTACTAAAAGGAAAGCTTTAGAATTGGAAAAAGAATCATATCAAAATTTAGAACCAAGTGAAGAGGCTGTTGAAATTGTGAACAATTTATTGCATAAGTCTAATGGTAAAATAATTTGTGATGTATGTAAAGCAAATGGTTTATTAAAATATGTCCAAAATGACAGGGGGCTAATTATTCATAAGAGCAGAGTACATAGTAATAAAATAAAGCATAAAAAATAAAAAAAATTATTTTTTAATTAAATGTTTGATTAACAACTATTTGACAGATTTAAAATTTGCTAATTTAATTATTTAATAAATTTTTTTTTTGAGTTCACCTTTTTTTTCACACACAAAAATTAGTGATCTTTTTTTTTAAAGTTCACATATCGCACTGTAAGGTTTTTATTCACTGTAAATATTTAAGGTGAAAATTTTTCCACATATATGTGTATGAAAAGTTAACCACATATATGTTTAAAAAAATTCTCAAAAATGAGAAAAAAAATATTTATAAAAATTTTTCATCTCATTTATGAGAATTCATTTGCTCATCGGTTTTCAAATTTCCACTTTTGAGAGTAAATTTTTTCTCATAAATGTGGTTAACTTATTATACACATATATGTAGAAAAATTTCCACCTTAAATATTTACAGTGTTGTTTTTTGAGAGTTCAGATACTTGATATATGCCAAATAGTCTGTATTTATGCTGATTGCTCTTTACTCTAGTAATAAGAATTATGTTGAGCAAAAAAAAATTATGAATTTCAATTAGACGATTTTAGACCTGTGCCAAATCTAATTTTGATAATTCAAAGAATAATAAGCTAAAAAAATGAGTGTTGAGTTTGTGTGTGACACTTGCACTCAATCACTAAATAAAGTTGAGTGTTGGTAAAATTATTAAACAAATATTAGTGAATTATTTTGATTTTAACATCTTTTAAATTATTATATCTATATAATTAAAGCAAAGTTTACTTTTAAACTGCTGAACTGCTCGAAACTTCCAGTTGTCTTACTTGTTTAGTAACTTAAAATGAAAAATCTGTATTTTTACTATTTGAACAATTTTTGATAGTTTATATTAATTTTTAATATTTTTCAAAAAATTTTTTAAACCAGTCAAGTGTTGAAAATAAAGAATGAGGTTCCTATCTAGAAATGATAGATATTAAAATATTTACTACTTAATTTCTTTAAATTCAAAAATTATTATTGATATTCTCAAATGACGGTCCATAAAGATGGTCGTCTGATATGACCGTCTTTATGAACCATCATATTAAAAAAAATAAGATTTATTTTCTTATTTTTTTTAATAGGAAAATAATGCTGGTACAGTTATTGTGATTCAAAAATGAATAAAACAAAGCAAAAAATATCATAAATTAATTTTGTGGGTAATCAATTGCTTTAAAATGGAAGAAAACTTCAACAACGTCAACAAACATTTAGTCGCTTATAAGTATTGAAAAATTCCGTAATTTTATTAACAAAATAAACTTAGTGAACTAAGAAAAAAATTGATTTTTTAATAAACAAGAGTAACAAAAAAACATGAACATATTTTTTATCAAATTTAAACAAATTAATTTCTCCAAACAATAACATATCAAATATTATTAAACCAAATATTAATTAAAAAAACTTTGATTTAAATTTTTTTTTCTTAAACGACCACTTCTTCGTTTATTTTGGTTTAGTAACGAAGAAGTGAATCTGCATCTGATTCGTCAACAACCTCTTCTTCACTTAATTCCTCTCCAGCCTCACTCAAATCATCATCCTCTAAATAGTCTCTTTCAAAAGCATTCAAACTATTATCACCTTCATCGTTGTCTACAAAATCTTTGATGAGACCTTGTTCCAATATATGTCTTAAACTAGAATGAAAATCACTAGAATTATTTGTGGTGATGCCACAATGATCAAATGACGATTTAATAATCGTTGAATCGAATTCAGCCCAAATTTGAGATAGCCATTTAATAGCTTGTTCATAGCCCGGTGATTTTAAATTAAAAGTTTCCGTTTCCGTTTTTCGTAAAAGACTTAAAATCGTTCAAGTACCAATTACTCTATTTTTGGCAAAATAAAGTTTTATTACTATTACAATTTACTATTTTCAATTTTATTTTTTGCAAATGCACAAAAAAAATTTAATGCTTTGATATAATTTGAAAAAAAAAATTTTGAAATTTAGAAAATTTTTGCATAGTAATTTTAATTTAAATTGTAAATAGTAATAGTAATAAAACTTTATTTTGCCCTATTTTTCTATATATGATTTTTTAAAAGACTTAAGCCAAGAAACATCGGCTGGTTGAAGGAGACTGGTGATACGAGGCGGAATAAAAGAATAGTCAATGTTTAAGTCGCGCATATAATTTGTGACGTCTGGATTTTTATGGCATGGTGCCTGATCTAAGTAGAGATTAGGTTTTTTTGTGAACTTTTAATTAAATGTGACAATAGTATTCTTTGAATAAATTCATATTTTACACATGCCGAGTCAAAAGTTGCTTTTGGCTTATAAACTAAATGGACATGAGATGGGGCATCGAAATTTTTAAACGGCGTTTTGCGAGGAACGATAATAATTAACGGTAGCTTGGTACCGTCAGCGCTTGCACACAGACCAATTGAAATTCTGTTTTTTTCATTTCCAGACGTGTCCACTTTAACACGGTTAGAGCCACGAACTTCATACGTGTAGTTATCTATGGAATCTAAATTTATTGAGGTCTCATCGAAGTTATAAATATGACTTCTTGGTCTGTTTGCATTGTCTTCTTGACATTTGTCAATAAACGTATTGATAGTTTCTACACAATTAGATGGTAAACTTCGTCCTTTTGATGTTGTTCCTCTTAGTACCAAATTATTCCGATTTAAAAAACGGACTAACCAACCTTTCGATGCCCTAAAATGTTCCAAACCAGATTGTCGAGCTAAATTTAACGCTTTAAGTTGAATGCATTTACCGGAGACACATGCTCCATTATTACGAGATTGATTTATCCAATTCATCAAATCACGCTCAAGGTCCAAGAATCTTATATACCGATTGTGCATTAGATGAAATCTTCCTGCTTTAGCTGAAATTCTTAAAAGCCTATCTTTTTGCTTTACCCAAAAACGAACACTACGCCGATAAATTTTGAATTTTTTTGCAACGCGTGTATAATTGCGTAATGACTCATAAGCATTAACCACGCATAACTTGAAAGAAACATTGAAATTTCTTTTTTTCGACATTTTTTGAAACAAGGATTTTAACTTTTTTCTTAGTAGCGTGTTTATTTTATATGCAAATAAGTCAAGTTCAAGAATAAATTTAGAATAGTTAAGGACTATAAAAAGCAAAAGACTGTTGAAAAAAAATTTTTTTGAAATGCAAAAAAGATGCTTAAAATTACTTAATAACAAATGTTTTGACAACTAGAAATAATTTTTTACTTTTGTACCATGGTACAAATTCGTAAATGTACCCGGTATAATTAAGTTTTGTGACGAGACGATTTGTTACTAAAAAATGGATACAAACATGTGATTGTTACATGGGACAAAGACGAAAAAAAGATTTTATCCCTGAGATAAAAAATGAGGGAATACGGTATGATTTACGTTACCTAGCAAATTAGGACCCTTGAAAAAACAACACCTGGGTGTTTTTCATGGATCATAAAAAATTTTTCAAAAACCAAGTTTTATATAATGTCAAGCGGACCAAAAGCTACAAATTGATATGTTTATTAAATTTTTTAAATGTTTTTCTCATACTTTTTTTAATTTTTGTAATATTCAACGGAGACACCCTCCACAACACCCCCTATTTTTATCCAAAACACCCACATAAAAAACACATTTTCTGATAGATCTCGACGAGATCTTTTTCAAATATGAAATCCGTGTTCCTAGCATTTATCATTTTTCTTTAAAAAAAAGAAACAAAAATTAGATACTATTTGTAATATCTTAACTTTGTGATATAAAAGAATCTAGTTTTGAAATCAAGTATTTTTATTTAAGAAAAAATCTAATCTGAAAACTAAAAATGAAAGCATACATATTCTAGACAATTGATTAATTGTAGCTAACATAAAATATAAACTAGTTACTAAATAATTAAATAAATATAAATTGTCTCTTAGTTAAAATATATTGGATGTTACATCTTCACCAATTTTTAAGATTTCAAGAGATTAATTGCTGTCATTCGTTTTATGGTAAGCTCTGTTAAAACTATATTGTGACTTTGTTTTCACTGCTAGACGCGCTGACCTTCTTGGTCCATCATTATCTATAATTTCATTTTCATTCTCATTATCTTTTTCGGTAAAAACAGTTATCGTTGCTTGTAAAGCTACCGAACTAGTGTTTATCGGCTCTTGAGGAGGGGCAAGATTAATAGAACCATTTGAGTTTATTTCAAATGAATGTCCAGTACTTTCACTCTGTCTTTCACCTACAAATCGAATCAGTTTTTCAGCTAAAACATTTATTTTAACTATTTCTTGCTCGATATTTAGTTCTGTAACTTCAGGCAAAGACATTTCATCATTTCCAGTTATTTCAGTATCATTTTGTACCCCTTCGATATCGGTTGGACCAACTCTATTCTCTATATTATTTCTCTCATTAACCTCTTGGTTGTCGTTTAAATTATTAACATTACCATCAAAAATCAAACTAACCTTACTAAACTTATTTTCCTTCGTTTTAGTTACTGTAATTTCACTCGGAGTTTTATAATTAGGAAGGATCTCACCGAAATACTTTTTAAAAAATTATATATTGCGAGTAATTTTGTGATTATTTTTTGATGCCGTAATCATAGATCCTTTAAAACTGGTAATTGAATATGGAATTGGGTCAAAAATTGATACTGTTTTATTTGTTTGCTTTTGTTTAACTAACACTTGATACCCGATCAAAAAATGTTGATTAAATCTTTTAATTTTTGTATCAGCATAGTATTTCATTTTTAATTTATTATACTTATCGTTTGCTTTGGCCATATCGTGTAATGAAGGACCTTTAATATGTGCTAAAAGTTTCGGAAGTCTAGGAGTATTTGAATTATTAAATAATAAATCTATCGGAGCTACCTTAGTTGATTCATGTGGTGTTGATCGATATGATCTTAAAAATTCAGTTAGCCTATCTCTTAATTGAATTTTATCAATTTTAGCAGTTTGAATAACTTTTTTTAAATTCTTCATAAAACGTTCTACTTGACCATTCGCTTGTGGCCAATAAGGAGTCTTCAAATTTAGCAATATTGAAAGGCGGACCATTATCAGTTCTAACTTCTAATGGTATTCCGAAAATACTACAAAGTCTATTGAGTCTATCTATTACAATTTTATCTGTTTAGCCGAAATTATATCAATCAAAACAAATCAAATGTAATCACAATGGTGAACTTGGAGATATTACTAGGAAAAATAGGTCCAAAAAAATCAAAAGAGATTTTCGTCCAAGGGGAATCCGGACAATCAGAAGTAATAATTGGAGTTTTATTATGTGTATTTATAAGCGCTTGGCAGCTACATTGTCTGTAATAATCCAGGGTTATAGAATCCATTTTCGGAAACCAAAGACATGATCTAAGTAATTGTATTGTTTTGGTAAAACCTTGATGACCTTCGTGGGCTATTTCAATTGCTTGTTTATGCAAAGAACTTGGAAGAACTACTCGTGTGCCTCTCAAAATTAGACCTTCAAAAGACAAACTTAATTCAGCAAATACGTTTTCGTAAATTTTTCTATCCTCATTTTTAATGTAATTACTACTTTCGATCATTTTTGAGAGATTTATTAAACTTTTATCTTCTTTCGTAGCTTTTAGTATTAAGTCTATTGTCAAAGCATCTGGAAGACTTTTTTTAACAATCATATTAAGAAATTCTTCTACATCATCTTCAAATTCATCTGTAAGCGTTTTATTTGGATGTCAAGAAAGAAAATCAGCTATATTTCCTTTTCCAGGGCGATGGATTATATTGAATTGAAATGGAGACAAACGAAATAACCACCTTTGAATCCTTGCTGGGGGATTACAAAGTGGATATTTGAAAATTAATTAAATCGCTTTGTTATATACTATTAGATCAAATATTTTTCCAATAAGAAAAAGTTCTAATCTCTCACATACCAAAACACAGGATAGGCCTTCCTTTTCGATCTGTGAGTATTTTTTTTCTGTCTCAGTTAAAATTCTGCTAACAAAAATAACTATTTTGACGTTTGATTTGTCTTAAGGATCGCTTTTGGTAAGAACTCCGCCAATGCTATCTGGTCCAGCATCAACAGTGACTTGAGTGTCCCAATTGCAGTCAAAATAACTAACTGCTTGAATCAAACCATTTTTGAGCTGCTCAAAACAAGATTGATGATCGGTTGTCCATTCAAATTTTGCATTGTTCCTTGTAAGATCCCATAGCGGTTTAGAAATTGAAATTTTGGATCCATCTCGATGCATACACAAATAGACCTAAAAAACAGAGGCACTACGAGGTTCACTTGCATTTTTTAAAGCAAAAGTCTTTTGTCATTTAGTGAAATTGAATTGTTTGAGAGAATTAATCCGAAAAATGTAATAGAAGTTTTACAAAATACACATTTATCAATATTAACAGTTAAACCCTTTGACTCTAACCTTTCAAATACCGCTAACACTGTAGCATTGTGTTCTTCTAAAGTTTTACCCATCATCATAATATCATCAGAGGCATTAAACTATCAAGGTATGCCTTCAAGAATTTGCGAATCTCCTTATGGAAGATTTCGGGGGCGCATTTTATTCCGAAAAATAATCTTTTATATTGAAAAATACCTTTATGTGTCCTGAATCTTGATATTTATCTACAAATTTTACTTAATTTTAACTGCTCAAAAGCTGAATATAGGTCGGCATCATCAGTAACTCAATTTGCAGCAAAATACAGTCCTAAATTTTCAACATAAGGGTCGCAATCAAATTGTAATATAGAATTAGAAGAAAAAGAAGCCATTATGTAATCTTAAATAGATCTTTAATCGTATTATTTGTAGCTTTTATTTAACCTCGTCGCCAATTGTAAAATCCTAACTTTGGGATATAAAAGAATCTAGTTTTGAAATCAAGTATTTTTATTTAAGAAAAAATCTAATCTGAAAACTAAAAATGAAAGCATATTTATTCTAGAAAACTGATTAATTGTAGCTAACATAAAATATAAACTAGTTACTAAATAATTAAATAAATATAAATTGTCTCTTAGTTTAAATATATTGGATGTTACACAATTGAGGGAATAAGAATAATAATGTGAATTTAAAAATGCAAAAAAATTTATTTTTCCTAAAATAAATTTTTTAACTTTTAATTTTTTTTTAACTTTTAATTTTTAATAATTAAAATTAATTGTAAGATTGCTTTACCAGCAAATCCTTGTTCAAAAATTTTTTATTAGCTCTTAAAACCTTTTAATCCACTTTTTTATTTTATTTCAGTCATATGATTCGCAAATATCTGGATTTTACCTCATACCTTGCGAATTTTTGTGAAACCATATAAGGCCTTTTGAAACCATATAAGGTTTTTCTAATTGCTAAAATTGAGTCTTCGAAAAAACTAAAAATTTTGCTATAATTCATCCGTTTTTTTTTTCAGAAAAAGACTTCAATAGGCTATTGGTTCCTTCAACGTCATTTTTTGTGTAATATTCAATAAACATTTTTGGAAATTTCCATTTTATTTTATTAAAATTATTATAAACCTTTTTTAATTTAAAACGATAAAACCAAGTCTTCTTTGGTACTCATGTTCATTCATTTTGTCTATTAAGCTATTAGACCTATCTGTAAAAGTTTGAGGATCTTTCGAACCAATTAATGACTTTTATCTTTTTCTCAAAAAAGATTGATTAAAAATTCATATTTGCAATTTTTATTTACTTTAAAGTGATTAAATCTTGTGACAATATCTTTTTGCAAATGGTTACAACAAAGCAGAAAGTCTGTGTTGTCGAGATAAGTTTTAAATGCTAAATGTAATCCAGCGTCATCATCAGTAACAATACATTTAATATTTTGAAAGCTTTTCTCAAACTCTAGATAGTTTCTATAAATTTCACATGGAAAACTTTTAAAATCTTTTTTCGTATGAATCATTATATGCCCAATAAAAGTTGGATGTTTTTTTGTTTCAAAATCAATTAATGACAAGTTTTTGTATGTTGTTTTAACTCTAAACTTATAGCTACAACTAATTCTTTGTCTAAACAGTTAGTTAAATATTTAATAAATTTATATAACAGTGTGGTTTAATCATAGTTAGTTAGTTGCAGAAACGTAAGTAAATGTAAATATACTAACTATGACTATAAATAACTGTGTTCTATATAAAATTACTCAGATCGATCTCATATGATTTCACATTATTTTCTTATTATTTACTTATCTTTAGTTATGTACTTTTCTTTATAATTTAATAAAGCATTTATCATTTAAAACTAAGTTTTTATTCTTTTATTGAATCTTGTAAAATACCAGAGTAGTGTACAGCCCACTATTAACAGGTGTATTTTAACAGTGGGGTCCCTAAGGTGTTCTTTTCTTTCTAAGTTAAGATTAAGAAACGATTAAAAAAGAAACTTACCTCAAATTGAGTATCAACCACAAAAACAACATCATCATCATTTTAGACCTTACTTTAAACAAAAGCATAGCAATAGACCTAACCCGCCTGTTCAAACAAATGCTGAACCACAAAAAACAATACAAACTGAACAAAAAAAAAATATTTTAACATACCGTAAACTCTCTCTATTCGTCCCGGGACAAATAAGAAAATTTCCGATTTGTCCCATGTGACAAATTCGTTTTTGTATACAATTTTAGGACCCAAATTTTACCTTAAAAAAATTTTTTTCTACCAGGGACAAATTCGATAATGTATCGGTACAATTCAGTTTTTATACTGGGACAAATTAGAAGAATCTTTTTTTGATTATTTAAAAATTTAAAATTAGATTTTTCAAAAGTTGCATAATGCAGCACATTGTTTCTTGACATATATTTAGCAGTTTCGATTAGCAAAAAAAAATTTTAAACTATGAAAATTATAATTTATGATTTAATATTAACATCTAGGTTCTCTTCTTTTTTTAAAAGTTAAAATATTTTTCTTAAAGAATTATTTTGAAACGCTGGATTTTCTACTAATAATTATTTTCTCTAATTTTTAGTAGTTAATTTGTCATTTTTAATTTTTTTTAAACTTGAACTTAAAACACTATTTTGGACTAAATTTTATTGAATAAAATTACTAGTCTAAAATGCCAACAAAAAAAAAATATTCGATTTAAATTTTAAAGCTGAAAGTTATTAGAGCTTTCGAAACTTAAAGAAATTATACCCGTGTCGCAAAAATGTTTAATTTTCATCGACGTAGTATGCATGCGTGGGTAAAACTGAAAACAAAAATAAAAAAACTAAATAGTAGAGTTTCACGCTTTCATGTTAATCATTTAAGACCTTTAAATTATCAGCAAATGGAACGAGAGATAATAGAATGGATTGATGAATCACGAGCTAATGGTGCATGCTTGTCTGGAAAATGTATTAAAACAAAAGCTCTTGGTATAGCAGATGATTAAGTATTTCAAACTTTAAAGCTTCGATTGGATGGCTAAGCAAGTTCTGGAAAAGGAACAATTTAGTTCTAAGAAAGATCTCATCAAGAGGCCGTGCATTGCCAGCAAACAGCGTAGATGTGATTAGAACGTTCATTAGAAAAGCAAATGATGCAAATGTAAAACGCTCATTGGATCAAATGTATAATTTAGACGAGACTACAATTTATCTTGACTCATCTGAAAACTACACTTATGAAAAAAAGGGACAAAACGTGTAGTGGCGAACACTTCTGGAAATGAGCGAACGAGGATTTCAATCACTGTTTGTGCATCGGCAGTGGGTACAAAGCTACCGCATATTGTAATAGTCCCCAGAAAAAGACCACTCAAGGATTTCAATCTTTCTCAAAATGTGATGTTTGTTGGATAACTTCAAATAATGATCAAGATTTTCATTCTACTCTTAAAACATTTTTACAAAGTGGCCCTATTGACGAATATTTGGAAACAAATGATGGCGAAAATGATATTGATGGCATCGACAATCACTGTGAGACAGATGATGAGGTAAATGACCAAGATGACGACGAGGAAGAGATCAGTGAGGACGGAGGATTAGATGAAGATGAGGTCGAGTCATCAAACGATTCCATTGATGGAAAAGTCGAATCAAATGTTGAATATGACACTGAAAATGAACCAATAGGCAAATTAACTTCTGATTAAGAAAGTAATCTTTCTCACTCTCTTAATAACACAACACAATCATCATCAACTGATGAAAATACATTGTACATGTTAAATACCTCAAGCGATAGTAATTTCCCACAACAAAATGAAAATTTTCTTGGTCATCAAAAAGTCAAGTGTGCAAACCGGCTTGTTGATGGTGTGAATAATAATATGATTGGAGATAATATTTAAATATGCGTAGTTTAGAGGAAAATTTTAGTTTAAAAAGGTCAAAACAAATTAAAAAAGTTTAATTTCAATGTTTTTGATAAAAAATAATCTTTTTCGTTCGAGGGCAATGTAAAATTTTTGTTCATTTTTCAATTTTCATTTTTGCTCAAAAAATTAAAATACGCAATTACTTGCACGCTGAATTTTTAAAGAGTCAATCCTTTTTTAAAAACATTAAAAAATATTATTTGAAAGCTTTTTATAAAAAGGATCTGCTCTTTAAAAATTCAGCATGCAAGTAATTGCGTATTTAAATTTTTTGAGCAAAAATGAAAATTGAAAAATGAGCAAAAATTTTACTTTGCCCGTTTCGAGTTTAAGTGTATTTCCTGTTTATATTTATTCCAAAAATTAATATTTTTTCTTAGTCAATCTAAGTTTTTTTCATTTTTCAAATTGTTAAAATTTAATTTTGTTCCAATTTAAATAAAAAATTTTCAATGTTGTGAAATAAAATTATTAAGTTTAATAGAGCGTAAAAAATTAATCGACAAATTAGGTCATGTAATGGAAATTAAACTTCTAAAAATTAACAGTGAAAAACTCATTGACAAAATTATAACGTGCTATGGATTTATTAGAATGTCAAACACAATTATGCACGAAGAAACTTCTTTATTAATTGATGGTCAATGGTTTCGTGGAAACTTTTTGAAAGCAAAAATAAACGATATTCCATGCCACTTCATAAATTTAAAATATCAAGAAAATGTTCATGTGCCATAAAAAGAACTATATGAATCATTAATTTCAAACTCGAAAATTACACCCGAAAATAACAGTGAGGAGGTAGGTAAATAAAAAAAAACAAATTGAACGTGCAACATGCAAGTATGAGTGTACAAAAAAGTGCTTTGTTGAGTATGTGCTTTGTTGAGTAAGTGACTAACAGTGAATTAAATGATCTCAAATTAAAATTAAACACTCAAAATAATAAGCAGTCGAATGCAAAAGTAGACGAATCAGATGGATTGGATAACGGTGGTATTGAAAACAAAAGAAATAAGGTAAACAATATTGTCACGCTTTGATTTTGGCAGTCGTAAAACTGGTTCTGAGCAGAAAGCAAATTGAATGGCATCTTCGAAATACAGAGATTCATTCTAAGCTAAAAAAAATTCTAAATTCTACGAAAATTTACATAGATTTACGAAAAACCAAAAATAATAATTTTTCCAAAAAAATTATTTCCGAAACCTAAAAAATTTGTAAATTATTTTTGATTTTCCAAGCAAAAGATCGCATACTTAATTTTAATTTTAGAGAGTCAATATTTTTATCTTCTGATTTATTATCAACAACTTGATTGTCGTTTGAATTAATTTTAAATTTTTTAATATTTTTTGTTGAGTTAAGGAATGTAAACTTAAAAGTAATAACTTTGTTCAATCATTTAATTTCATTTTAGCGAATATTTACTGAAATAAAAGACTTTCGAAGTAAAGTTTCATGATTTTCGAGATTATTTTTTCTTTAGTTTTCTTTTTTTATCAAAAAATTAAAAAATATTTTTACAATTTTCTACATCATTTTACTAAATATTAATAATTTTTAAGTAAAATTACGTGAATGTTTGTATAATAATTTTACCAAAACTCAACTTAATTCGGTGTAAGTGTTTAGTGAAAGTGTTACACTCACACTCAACACTTAATTATTTGTACTTGTGAAAGTATGCTCATTTGCAATCAGAAAAATTTTTTTTTTTAAATATTCAATTTCAAATGATAGATAACACAAAAAAATCATTAGTTTAAAGTCGCATATTCGCAGCTAAATTTTTTTAAATATTCAAGTACGTTAATTTTTTTTTTCGAAAAAACAAAATTTAAATTTAAATTCAACTTATCTAACGATAAAATTATGCAGCACTTAAGATAACATTAATGTGCTATGTAAATAAAATTGCCGTAATATATTACTATTGGAATTAATTTATTACACTAGACAAAATTTTGAAAAAAAATGTGGTTTTACTTTTTTTAATTTTAATTATAAAAAACGAAAAAAAAATTGTCAAAATCACAATCATGACTTTGAATTATTGAACCACTGCGTGTACACCTTTAAACACGTTTTAGCATTGATTCCGATCGTACACAACTATTTTCAACTGGTAAAGTGTTAACTCATAATATTCTTTTTTAAATGATTAGCTTATTTTGAGACGGTAAATGTACACTCAGCTTTTGAGTCTTTAGTTCAACATATGATTTAATAACAGACTCTAATTCAAGAAAAAAGTCATAAAAAGCTTAAATTTGCTTTCCTTAAAAAATAGGAAACAATTATATTAAAATAATTCAACATCAATTACCGTCTACCGTAAAAGGAAAAATTTATGTCTCCTTTTTTAAATTTTATTAGTTTTTATTTGTTTTTTTGATGAAAAGACATCTAATTTCAATTGAAAACAAGCCAGTGTATGTCTAACTTATGTTGAATTTCCCAATTTTTTTTAAATAAAAAATGAACTTTTTTTTGTTTGAATAATACTTTAGAATCGCTATAATAAGAATACTCAGTGATCTGTTCGAATAAAAACCTAAATCTCCCAAATTAAGTTAAGGGATCATTCCTTTACTTAATTTTTCCCTTGTTATTTTTGAAAGATGCTCTTGTCTATTATTTAGCCTTCTATTTCTTGGAACTTCATTTACCATTACAACTTGTTCTGAAAAACGATCTAACATCAAAAGTGTCGAATTCCAACGTATTGGATATCTTTTAGAGGTTTATTCTTTTTACACCTGCCAACTTTAGTTTTTCGGTCAAAATTAACGGGAATATGCTGGATTTTTTCTAGATTTATAAAACAAATACTTGAGTTTTTTATATGTCCTACATCTGAGTCGCTAAATACGATATCATTTGTTTCATTATCTTCGTCCATATTAATAAATTTGCTTTAACTTTCAGTTTCAGCGGCTGTTGAAATTTTAGTAAATTTCGTTATTCTTTGATCATCAAATTTACTAAATGAGCTAAACACCTAAAATGATGAATTTCACCTATATATAGCTGCATTTGTCGTAGCGACTCGTTTAGATAGTGCTTAATATCAGTCATATTTTAGCGTTATCCCTCACATAAGCCACATCTTTTGTGGTAATACCACAATCATTTAATACACTAAAAAAAACTTCTGACAAATTTTCGGCTGTATGGTTGTAAGGAAGTGAATAATTTCTTATGTACGATAAGAAAAGCTGGCAGTTTCGTTAAAAAAATGCCAGGTTACACCTAAGTAGCTATAATTTGATTTAGAAGTCATACATATTATACACAATAAAGTGTACATTTATATAGTTTTATATAAAGTAAAAACCGAACAACGATATATTGGTGAAACAGGTGGGAAATGTGAGATTGAGTAGGAGAAACGGCATAGTGAAATGGTAGTCAACGAATTAAATATCAGTTTAATAGAAATTTTTGGTTGAATAAAAAAATTATAAAGAAAAAAAAAGTATACGAAATAGTCGTGACCAACAACGAAAACAAAAGGAACGACCTACTTTCGAAAGTGGCGGATTGTAAAGCGCATATCTTATGTTAGAATTTATGCCTTCATTTCAATCAAAATACCTTACGACAATAATTGGTCGTTAGAAACATTAGATGGTTTGGAGTACGAAGGTCTACACTGATAAGTTTTAATCTTATGAATTTTTAAAATCGTAAGTTTAGACCAAATTTTTACAAATCTTAGTCTAACAAGAAAAAGTTTTTCAAACGTTAAAAAGTAAGTCTAAAAATTACAGAGTTAAAATTAGTGATGGGAATTTTTAATATTGAGTCGACTCCCAAAAAAATAGTCTCCCAGCACTAGTAAAAATTGTACTCAACAAATAAAATGTCAGTTTAAAAGAAATTTTTGATTTAGCAACTTTTTTCCAATTATAGATTTTAGAAATTTTTTAAATGCGATATTAATTTTTTTTTGCAAAACTTTTCTATTTTCTTATCTTATTATTATTTTATAAGGTCGCTTGAATACCCAATATTTTGAATAAAAAAACCCAAACTTTAATATTATAACCTCAATTTTTTAACGTAATACCCCAAAAAATTAGATTAAAAACAGAACAAAAAATTTTCCCTAATTTTATTAAATTGGCACCTCTTTATTGAATAATACACCATTTACATTAAAATGACACTTAAAAAATTAAGAATACCAAAGATTTTGAGTAATTGACAGTTTTTATTAAATAATTTTTCTATTGATTGTAAATAAAAATAAAATGTATTTAAACAATAAAAATTTAATATAATCTATTGAATCATTAAAAAAATGTCTAGTTCAGTCAGTATTCTTGAAAATAATTTTGACGACACAGCTCATGATGCCGAAGAAATTAAGTTCCAAAGGATATAGATTCTGATGAAGAGATATTCAAACTGTTTCAAACAACCAAGATTAGAATTACAAGTAACTCAAATACAAAGAAAAGAAGGAAAATTGTGTGAAAAATGCGGATCAATAATGATGAAAAGAAGGTATTGATATTGTCCAAATAAATGTGTCAAAAAATAATTTTTTTATAGTTTTTTCTAGTGATGAGGGTTTTTGTTAGTTTTTAGTTAGACTAAAATTAGCTAACTAATTTTAGTTAACTAATATTAGTTTAATTAATTTTAGTCGACTCAATTTTAGCTAAATTAATACAGTCTGTTCTCGATTTTGTGTTACCCAATTTTGTGACATTTTGAAGATG
>NTPY01000198.1:300444-330388 GCA_002922825.1 Brachionus calyciflorus
TTAGGTTTATTTTAATTAGCAGCTAAGAGCATATTATTTGAGCCTCGGAGCGACTCTTGTAAAAGGGGGGAGTCCTGTTGTGCCCACCAACTAGTAATTTAGTTTTGTCATGTAAATTTTACATCATATGTATTAGCTGCTAAATAATATAAATATGTTTTGTTTTCTTAAATAAAATTATTAAGATCTATATCCACAATAAAGAATTAAAAAAAACTAAAAAACTTTTCTTTTATTTTCTCCTCACGAGGACTCGTTCTTTCGGCATAACATTGGTGCCCCAAGTAGGTCAGTACATTAAATAGGTACTGCTTCTTAATTTACACATGGTCTTCCCTTGTTTCTAAGTCATAGCTGCTATTCGAAAAAAAAAATGTTAATTTGTGGCGTTATTTACGGTTTTATATTGGCAATCAATTTCGCATGCTTGGGCCTATGGAGCTCTCCTTTTATTTTTAACGATGTTTTCAATCATCTTGGATATGTTCGGAGTTCCAATTTATTTTCAGATCAAATGATTAAAAAAGATACAAATTTCTCATCAGGGAAAAATACATCTAATTTTATTCAAACGCATTCTGAAAGTATTAACTCAACACACAAAGTTAACATCACAAATCAAACCAACGCGACTGTTAATCATACGTTTAACGTTGATTCGTTGGAACTTTTTAAATAAACTTTTAATGAGTGGCATAGAAGTTATAGTGAATTATTTAAGAAAGATAATCCCTATATATTATCCACACATCATAGCAGCTATATCTACAATGATACTACTATTTGTCTTGAAAAAGAAAGGGAGGCAAGCCATCTATGTGTTATGTTTGCCTGCACTGTGGGTCAAAAATAAAAACGAGGAGAGTAAAGGTGGAAAAAACAATGTTTCGCCATGGTAATGAACCAAAGCGAGTTATATTCAATAAAAATGGCGTTCCTTTTGATCTATGGATCAAACTGTTTGAAGCATACGTAAAACAGTTTGACGAGTCATTATGGTCCGATTTGCTGTGTATGCATATTGACTCCGGATTGTTGAAAAATTGTCGTTAAATGAGTCGATGAATTATGAAGAACTTAAAGCTTGCATTCGCTCACAAGTGTTTGAAAAATCTGCTTTCCATACCCCAACAAAAAACGACATAATAGCAGCTATGGAAAATTTCACTAATTGTCAACGAACGGAAAATGAAACTTTGGATGATTTTGTTTTACGATTTAAAAGCTTGGCTGATCAGGCCGAGATAACTAAAGAATCAACCTTGATCAAATACTTCTTAAGAAGTTTAAACGATGAAACCATGGAAAAAACAATACGCCAAAGCATTTCCTTAAAGGAGTCTTTAGATTTAGCAAATCTCTTTTAGTGACGTTATAAAATACGCTAAGGCATATGACGCTGGCTCATACGCGCTAAATGGTAAAGCAATACATGTTTTACAAACAGATGAAAAAAATAACAATTACTATAAAAACAAATATCAATTTGAGTCGCATGACCCTAAAAAACACTTAATCCCCAAGGAAAAAAAAAGGTAAGCTTCAAACCGGAAAATATTTTAGCTCAGTCGGACAGAAGTGAGGTTTTGATGTTGACTACGAGCGAAGACCCTATTGGTCGCATTCATGGAATAGCAATAATGAATGGAATAAAAATAAGTTATCTTTGTGATAGTGGAGCGGATGAGTCGATATTAAGTATAAACGGTTTCAAAAAGTTAGCTGCTAGTTCTCAACTCCTTAGATATAATGGTCCGAGCTCCCGTTCAGCTTCTGGATATTTGGATATAAAAGGTTCAATTTTAATTCAAGATTGCATAATTGACCCTAAGTATCCATTGCAAAATATTGAAATAAAGGTGGCACACTTGAACTGCATGCGCGATTGTGTTTTGGGAATGGATATTATCTTTTAACCAAAAAGGGAATTGTTTCAGCAAGACTTGCAAGGTGGATTTTAAGGCTAAATGTTTACGAATTCGAGATTCATTATAAACCCGGTAAATCTAACGAAATAGCCGATGCGCTATCAAGAATACCTGAGGTTATTAAGTGGCAAGACGTTGAGATAATTGATGATAACGATGAACACTTGATTTGTTCTCTTGAAATAGCAGCTAGTGATATCCCAATAGTTCTCCTTACCGAATTCGACATTTCTGACGAAAGTTTAAACCTAAATTTAGATGGTGATTTGGTGTGGCTAATTGATCTAATACTAAAAAATAAGAGCAAACCAACAGACCAAAACTTTGAGAATAATATGCAGAGAGCATTATTTTCGTATTTTGACCAATATATAGTATTGGACGGAGTTCTTTATTTTAGAAAATTAAAAAATCAAAATACATCATACTTGTACGTTTTACCAGTAGCCGCTATACAAGAAGAAATCAAGATTGGACACTGTTCGGTTTTTAGTGGTCATTTAGGTGTAAAAAAGGCATGTAATCGTATCTTATCCCGATTTTTTAGGCCACATCTTAAGATTCATCGTTTGAAATAATATTTTGGTCACTTTAATGAATAAACGAAGGATTTGACGATAAATACTCAAGTGGACCAACTTAACACTGGAGTTAACAATTCGAACTTATCTATAAATAAAGAGTCTAATTCTTTAGCAGCTACTAATTTAACTATTAATAATCCGAAAATCGATAGGATCGAAAGTTCTATCCGGTCAGAAATTTCGGAAATTTCTCCAACCAATAATTCTCGAGGTGATTTGTCCTTGAGGGCTTATTACACAAAAAAAACAAATCGTAAAAAAAAAAAATAATAATATTTCTGAACCTTTGCGCAGAGGTTTAAGAGAGCGGAAGGCACCCGAGCGTTTTGTCCCAAATTAATTAAATAAAAAATAAAACCTTTAGGTTTAGGCAAATTAATCATAAATTTGGCACACTGTTTCGTATTAAGATTATTAAATAAGAAAAAAAAAAAAATAAAAAAATATACAGATAATTATAAATATCATCCAATATTCACTTCAATAAATATTAATTTTGATCAATTTAAATCGACTAGAATTTTAATTCGCTTATTACTATTTGTTTTGTATATTGAAGTAAAAAGTAACTCATTCTTAAAAAATTATAAAAAAAAATTTTTAGAACCGAACGATGGCACTAATTTGCAATTGTGATTTGAATGAAATTACTGTCCTGAGCCGTGACATATTCGTATCAAATGTGTCGATTCAAAAATTTGGTCGCCGCACGGGCGAAAGATTCATCAGTCATATGACAGACTAAATCCTTAACAACAATTTACCCTGGGGACCTGTTCACCATGCAAAGGTCCTATTATCTAAAGACAGTCCTAATTCGACGACCAAAGTAATGTTCCTAAGGTTTTGTAATCCGGAATGTCATGCTGATGTTATTTAGGATTTAAATGGAATTAAATGGCCATCACTTAAGATATTAAAATGGTCGTCACTTAAGAATGGAATTCAATAGAACCCTCACGCAAACCCATCAACTATTATCACGAGAGCGTTTCAATTTAAAGATATGGCAACTCAAACCAATGACGAATTAGCTGCTAAATACATTGAAAGTAATGCAAGTGTTCAGTCGAGCAAGCAGATATTTTCAAATAAAAAACAATTTGGGTCCTTGTCAACGCTTAGTAGTTTTTGCTATTGGAGTAATAACGAGACTTTGATTGATGATGACGAACGCAGTACAGTATTAGCAGCTAAATTTTCAATCTAATCATTCAAAAATTCGGGATCAATAAAGAAAATTAATTCAAAATTATATATACGACAAAATAAAAAATTTTAGGTTTATTTTAATTAGCAGCTAAGAGCATATTATTTGAGCCTCGGAGCGACTCTTGTAAAAGGGGGGAGTCCTGTTGTGCCCACCAACTAGTAATTTAGTTTTGTCATGTAAATTTTACATCATATGTATTAGCTGAAAAATAATATAAATATGTTTTGTTTTCTTAAATAAAATTATTAAGATCTATATCCACAATAGAGAATTAAAAAAAACTAAAAAACTTTTCTTTTATTATCTCCTCACGAGGACTCGTTCTGTTGGCATAACAAAGATTAGGAATTATTTCAGTCAATGAGATAAAATTGAAAAAAATAAATCGAAAAAAAAAAAACAAACATTTTTTTTCATTTTTTTCTTGATGCTTTTTTTATATAGATAGTTTGATAAAAGAAAATGTTTCGATCTTAATATCGTTTGATTTTTCGTCTTTTGTATTAAATTCATACAAAATCTTGAATTTAATAAATTTAAAGATAAAAGCCATATAGAGCTTACCCAAATTTCGACATAGCTCTTAGAGTACTGGTCAAGAGATTACGGTAGTAATTAAAATTTTCTTTAAATTATTTAAGATCTTTTAAAAATATCTAAACTAATATTTTTTATCCATAATTAGTCATCAATCCATGTTTTAGAATAGTAGAGCGTTCACAGCTTTGAATCAAAATATCAATTTTGCATTTCGACATTATTTAGGAAGGTCTTGGTATAACTGGCAAAAAATTCAAATGACTTGAAGAAAGCGTACTTTTACTAAAATCATAATTAAAAGCCTCGTAAATGCTATTGATCAAGCAATTGATTGAGTTAGTGACAAAAAAATATTCAATTTTAGCCTCTCAGATTTTCTTTATCAATCGGAAATTCGAAATTTGAAAATTTATTTATTAAATTTTATAATTGTAAATTTCTTTAGTGAAAAATAATTTCACAGTAAAATTTAACATGGGTTAGGATTGTTTGTTAAGTAATTTAAAGCTTTAAAAAAGTCTTAACAGTCATCATAATAAAAAGAAAAAGAAAAAAAAAATTTTTTAGAATCATTTTTATTTTAATGACTCGATTTATTGTTCCCGTGTTTGGCTTTTTTTAAACCTTTAAATTACTTTCCAAACAATGATAACTCACTAATTAAAAGCATCAAGATAAAAGTAAAATAATCCAAATTATTTATTTTAAATAATTTGAATTATTGAAGAAAACAATTTGTATTAATTAGTGTTGTAAAATTATGAAATTTTTCTCAAAAATAATATCTAGATTATTCTGACTCTTTGTTTGAAAAAGAAATAATAGAATTTAGAATCAAAGTATATAAAGTATACAAAGTTAGATCTTGGTATTCAAAGGTGATCATCATTTTAAAATTTTAGTAATTTTAAATTAAAATTAAAGTTTTGTAGATGAAGAGTCCGTTGAAAATTTTTTTTAGCGGTCTTCTAAAACAAGTAAGTGTCGCTAAGCTCCTATTTCAAAACGACCTATTACATTTCTTTAACTTTTTTTTATTAATTTTTTTTATTATTTTAACTTTGAATTTAATAAATTGATCTGTAAAGTTAATTAATTAAATATCGATTAAAATATTTATTTAAACTAATTGAAAAAAAATTTTATCTTAACACTAAATTTTGAGAATACTTAATTGCGGATTGTCAGAATGTGACAAAATGTCACAAACTTAACATTTTATTTTTTTATTGTAAATCTAAAAGACTTTTCAAGAGTTTGAATGTTTAATTCTCATTTCATCTTTTTACTTGAATTTTTAAAATCAGCTTAAGTTGATTTTAAAGTTTTTTTTGCTTTTTTGGCCGCTTCGGAAGTTTTTATAAGAGTTAGAATTTTTCAATTCTCATTTTATCACGTTTTCTTGATTTTCAAGTTTTTCAGATTTTTGAACTTTACAATTACAAAGCTTCGCTTTGAATAAAAAAAAAGAACATTTTTGTATTTGAAAATCTTTCGTAAAAAAAATAATAAAAAAACTGGTTCTTCAGCTACGATCAAATCTTCTTTTTTGTGAATTTCAAATTAATAAAAATTTTCCGATAAATAAAATAAAAACATAATAATTAGTTCAAATCTAATAATATAACGCTAATTCAAAATTCTAGATTCGACTTCTTACTTGTCGAAAAATAAGATACTTATCATATGGAATATCTCAAACAAACATCATATCAACTACATGGTATAATTTAAATCAAATTTTTTTATTTTCTAATATAAAGTAGGCATAGTATGCATTGTAATTTCAAAAGTAATACGATAATTTACTAAGCGTAAAAAAGTACAAATTTTTTTATTATTTTATTTAAAAAAAATTTTTTCTAATCTTAATTATTAACTTTTTAATCTTAAGAACAAACAACGTTTTATAAATATAAATTTTTTAAACTACTTAGAAATGAAAAAATAAAACTTTTCGCCTTATAATACACCATATATCATACCAGGCAATGATTGTGGTAAACCAGTTCCAACAGCTGATTTTAAATAACAATGTTTGTAAGTTGAATAATAGGCAAAAGCAACACAGCCATATGTTTGACGGCATAATTGACAACATTCGGCTGAACATGAAACATTACCTTGTTCTTTTAAGTCACAACCTGGAAAATTTACATTTTGTTGCTCTTTGCATGGACAATAAAATTGTGGTTGTGTTGGTGGAAGAGTTGTCGGATGGGTTTGAGGAATAGTTGTTGAGGGAGTTGTTGAGGGAGTTGTTGAGGGAGTTGTTGAGGGAGTTGTTGAGGGAGTTGTTGAGGGAGTTGTTGAAGGAGTTGTTGAGGGAGTTGTTGAAGGAGTTGTTGAGGGAGTTGTTGAGGGAGTTGTTGAAGGAGTTGTTGGATGGGTTGTTGAAGGAGTTGTTGAAGGAGTTGTTGGATGGGTTGGAGGAAGAGTTGGTGGAAGGGTTGGTTGGGTGAAGAAGATATTCTGTCTACAGCCTGAAAATCTACCATCTGACATAGTTCGTCTATCAGTAACTGAGTATTTTATCCAACAAGCACAGATCGATGGTTGATAAGTCCATGCGGCGCATTGTGGTACTTTACTACATAAAGCACAACATTCATCTAAAGATTTCACGAAACATGGTGAGGCCGATAAATCATTACCAAAGTAATCAACATTTGCTTCAAAAGTACATTGTTGCCCGAAAACAACACCCAGTAAAGAAATAGCTAAAACGATTTTAAACATTTTTCAATAAAATTTTTCAAAATTTAATGCTCATCTCAAAATTTTTCTTAAGGCTTAAATATTATTCTAGAATTGGTAACGTAAACCTTTTTACCTTCATATTTTTCTCATATTTCATTATTAAATTATCTAATGTTTTAGTTGTACGAAGATTAATCAAATGTTTCAAATTTTTTTAAAATTTATTTAGTACTTAGCAACTTATATTTATTAAAAATTTAGAGCAATCGATAATTTGAATTTTAGTTACTCTTTATAATATCAAGCTCTTTTAGTTAAGTTAAAAACGAGTCAAATTTATTTTAAAACAAATTTAAATCTTTTGATTTTTTATGATTTTGGAAATCGTATTAGATTTCAAGTTATTTTTTTTTTAAATTCAATACGATTAATAATTTAGAATTGAAAAAAAATCCATTCTAGAAACAAAGAAAAATTCTTATAAAGTTAACTAAGTTTAGTTCAGACAAATTCCTGATTTCGATAAATCAGACATTTATAATCCGATTTGGCGTTGAAAACCGCCCTCATGGTTAGCTAAGAGTCAACTAAATCCCAGTAGGATACTCAAAAGACTATGCTTCTAATCGATAGCTAAGATAGTACTATAAGAAAGTATTATAAATGGAAGATAAAAAAAATTTAAAGAAAATAAAATTCTATATAATAAATTTTTCTAAATTTCAAAAAACAAAACTTTTTAAATTTAAATTAAATTTATCAAAAATCTTAATTAATTTTGTTAAACATTAACAGTTTAAATGTACTAAATTTAAGTTTTAGTTGATTTCAAAAATATAATTTTAAAGTCAAGTTTAGACTTAACTTTACTTCAGTATTTAATTAAAAGTCATTTAACGACTTGATTTTGAAAAATGATATTTAAATTAAGTTAAGTCAAAACTTTACTTTATTATTAAAAATTGTAGTAGGCAAGCTTGGGTTTTAGTTGTCCTTTGCTTTTTCGGAGAGATTTGAATAAGTGTAAAATAAATTAAGTTTCTAAACTCTTTATTTAAAGATACAAGCTTCTTATTTTTCCAATTTTAAAACTCTAACAAAACAAATTCATAAAATATAATTTAAATAACCTAAATTAATATTATTTTCTAACCATAGATTCATTAAATAAACTTCCCTAAGGAACAAATAGTTTATATTATTTTACAGTGGCTCTAACCGCCAACAAAATGATTCAATTAATTGAAGTGTCTTCTTAACTTTGACTTTAAATAGTTCAATTTTAAAAACCGGTTTACCTAAACTGGTTCGAGTATATAAACCAGTTATATTTCAGGACCGGTCTTAAAACAGGTTTAATAAACTTAACCGACCTACACATTCTTATTATACTGCAGTTAATTCAAAATGTATATTATTTTTAGAAAATGAAAAAAGTAGTAAAATATAGTAATCAAGATTTATTTATAACATTATTAAGTGAACAGCTAAAGGATTTATTTTCCGAAATTTACTTAATGAAAAATGAAAATCAAAAATTATCGGTCAAAAATAAATCGGAAATTTCGGTTGCTTTTTGAAATTACAAAACAAATAAGTAAGCGTCCCTTGCTCCTTTTCAAAGAGACCTAATTCGTCTATGTGTTATTTTTTATTTTTTAAAAATCAAGTTAAATTTGGTGTTAAAAAGTAAAGTCGGTTTGCTCAATTTTTCTGTGTCGATCAAAGCATTCTGATGTTTAATTGTTGATAATAATTTAGAGTTTAATTCAAAATTTAAAAACAAAGGAATGAACCTTAGTGTCCACAATTTTATCAATATCTCTTCTGTTGGAAATATTTCTTAATAAAGCACTAAAAATACATCTTTAAGCTAAAGCTCAAGTTTTATAATTTTTAAGCTTTTTCCAAAGAATTTTATTCTCCAAGCGTAAGCTCAGGTTTTGGCTTTTTTCCTGGTTGTTCCGAAAAATATCTATTTTCTTTTTAGATTGCATGCAAAAAATTAAGTTTTTACTTAAAGTTGATACAGCATATACAAAGCTTCGCTTTGAATTACATCAAATATAAGTGAGTCTATTGAATCAACTAAAACTCAATTTAACTAAAGACAAAGATAATTAACAGAAAAATGGTGATAAAATTAGTATTTTAATATAAAAATCATGGTTCTTCTATTAAATTTGTGGTAAAATTTACTTTTTTTATGTTATAAAAATATTAAGGCTCCAGGAAAATTTTATCTTATATTAAAGAATAAAAAATTATCTTTGTATTTGACTAGAAAAAAGAACACTAAATTGTATGCTTTCTAATTTACCTTTTTTTAATTTCAATTTTCTTTTATTTTTAGAATACAACGAAACCTTATTTAATGAGGCGTTGAGTTACCGGTCGGAAATATGCGACTGACTTCAATCAAAAACATTAAATATTTGGTACCCCGTAAAACACTGATTTCTAGTCTAACTTTACTTTACCTTAAAAACTTTTGCTACAAGATAATGTTAATATATATATATAGCTTCTTTTTTAAATCTTTTTTTTAATTTTTTTTATGCGTCTAAAACTTTCTGTAAAATATGTATATATTTATACATAAAACTTACAAAGTCATTAAAAAGAGAAAGAAGAAAGTAAATTAAATTATTCTTTTTTAAAATTATAGCGAAAAAATAGAAAAAGATCTTTGCTCATAAAAAATTAAATATTCAATTGATTAAATACTTAATTTCTATAAGACAAAAGTTTCTTTTTAGTTTTTTATTAATATTTTTTTTGGTTAAAATTTATTTTAAATAAATTAGTTTTCTGAAATTTAATATGAATTTTGAAGGCATGTTTAAAATTTTTTTGTTTATCAAACGAGAGGATTGATATTTAATGGTTTGGGGGTAAAATGACAACGCTTTTATCGAACCGATCGGTAAAAACAAACAAAATGTGTGAATCACACGGAACTAAATAAAAAAAATAATTTATTACTCAAGATTTTATTTGACAAAAATATTATCCAGTAGAAAAAAAAAAATTAATAAAAATTTAAATTAGGAAAAGAATATTTTTGGTGGTTCAAGTGGAAGGTGTTAGTGCTTTGAATATAAGAAAATAAGTTTTTTGGTACAATTGGCACAAAATGAATATTTTTTAAGGCTAAATAGATAGGTATTTTTGAAAACTTTGAAATATCTGAGCATTGAGACCATGGATCCATTGAATAACAACAAATTGGGCGCAATAACAAACAACTTAGTGCTAACATATTAAATTCATTTCCAAACACACCATTTGTAGCAGAGTTTTCGATCATTTTTTCATATGAAATTGAATATCCTGATCTTTGAAACACTGTCTTAAAAAATTCTTCATACTCAAAATAAATAAAAGTCATCCCTAATCTTAAATTTTTTGAAAGCTCTTCGTTTCCACATAAACTCAAAGATATAGCATTGAATAAACAATTACCATCTCCAGTTGTGTAAAGAGTTGTCATATTTGTTGATTTCCATTTAGTCAAAATATCAGTGTATCTATCATCAATTTTTTGGCTTGAGTAGTCTAAAAATCTTTGGAATGAACGTAAATATTTGACTAATTGAATTAGTTGATCCCTATATTCTTTCATATAATTTTTAATAAATGAATAACTTTGCTTGCTGATTGTACTGGTTAACTAGGTCTTTTGGAATCTCAACTTTTTTTGACTTTAAAGACTTGTCAAATTTTAAAAGCTTGTTAATGCGATGCAAAAGTTCAAGCCAATTGATTTGATTGAATTTGAACTTGGTTAGATAATGAATAATCATCTGATTCTGAAAATTTTCTGAAATTGGGTTATTCCACCTAAAACACGTTGATAGTAATTAAGACTAGTTGAAGTTTCTAGTCCTTTGATAGTTTGTATGGCAGAATACACATTTGGATGGTTGCAGTCTATATACAAATTTATTTTGTTATTGTAGCCCTCGACGTGATTATTTGTCCTTGGTCCTTTTGTATCAAAATGATTCCATAATTCTATCTTAAACACTTTGTGATTGATCCATGTAGCTAAAAAATACTCACAAAATTCAGTCAACTTTGAGTTTCTTGGTTTCGTTGATTGTAAATAACTGAAAGCTTGTGGTACTATTTCTTTAGGTAAAAAAGCTAAAGATTTAAAATTGCTAAGCCATTCGCTAATTCTTTCATCTTGACTATAAGCTTCTGCAAGTCCCAACTTTTGTATATTCTTCCATAAGGCTTGAGTGTAATGAAAGTGACAACTTTTCATAGTTACTTCTGGAAATTGCTCTTTGAACGAATTTATAACAGCTGGTTCAAAATCACTCACAATTTCATTTGGCTCAAGGTCTATTCCAAGCTAAACGCAATTTTTTTTTATTAGATGGATCATTCGGTTATATGTTTTCTCTGTTTTATTCTTCAAAAAAACAAATACACAAGCATGCATCTCATCCATCAGCCATCCATGAATCATATACATTTGGTAATACAAAAGTGGGGAAGCTTTGAATGTTCCATCAACGTGCCATCGCTTAGCATTGCTCAAAATTTTTAGTTGATCATCAGACTTGTCTTGACTTATCTTGGTCAGCAGTGTCGAAAAGCAGAAAACGTTTACCATTTGTGGTCTTTTTGTATATTTCAAAATTTATCTCGTCTGTGCTCTTTGGGATTATCTTATTTTTGTTACGATTTTGGTAAAGGGTTTTTTTACAATTACTAAACTTTGGAGCATTAACAGCAGCTTCTTCTAATTCAAATTCATGTTCAGCAATTTTTTGATTTACTATTTTTTCAAAAACTTTTTTTACAGGAATCGACTCAGTTTTTACCTTATCTTTAATATCTTGCTTAGTACTCAAGAACACTATTTCACTTTTGGTTACTGGTTTATGATTATGTTGTCCAGTAATCGCTACAATTTTATCGTCTCTTGTATAGCAAAGGACCTTACATTTGTTTTCAGAATTTTCCTTATTTTTAAGACGATAGTTTCGGCATCTCCAAGGTTGAGTGCCATCTTTGTTAGGGCGCTTAAGTTTTTGATAGAGCTGGTTTTCAAAAGAAAGCATCATACCCCCTTTATTAGAAGGAATTAATTCAAGTTTCATCTTTTAAAGAGGTGATTTTTGGTTGCTCAAGAGTTCTTTTAATTGAAGGTTAAATTTTCAGAATTTTTTTAATGACTTTAAGTACTCAAAGAATTATTTAAAGATTTTTAAGGATTAGCATTATATTATTTTCAACAAAGTTTTAAGCCTTGGTTCATAACTTGTTACTAATGACAGAAGAGGTTTAACCTTGGGGAATATTGGTAATAATTTTAATCTTAATCTTAATTATTCTAAATATTTTATTATAATTAGGAGTAAAATGACAATTTTTTTTTGGAAAAGTGTGAAATTTTTATTTTCAGCTCCTCCTATTTTTTTGTTGTCATTTTCCCCCTTTTTCTTATCTAAGTGTGAAAATGTTGTCATTTTACCCTGAGACGATATTTAATAAAAATGGACACTTGCCGCTTTTTTGATGTAAAAATATCAAAATAAAACTTGAATATCAAACCATAATTTGGTAAACCAAATAATGGTTAACATAGTTTTAATCAAATAGTAATGTAAAAAATCTGGTTGATGGTTGATCATTATTTAGTTCACCAAATTACGGTTAATTAACGGTGGCAATAGTCTGATTTGTGATCGCACGCGCACATAATTTTATAATTATTAATTGATTTTTATGCACAATAATTATGACCACATAATTTTTTACATAAAAAAATTTGTAGTCGCAATTTTATTATATGCATTTTTTTCTTAATAATATTTTTCTGTTTGTTTTTATTTTTAAAAATGAAAAATAAAATTGAAATTGATTCTAAGAATTAGAAGCTGTCGAATATTTTCAATCGATTGGTATTGTTTCTACCGATCAAAGTTTTTATATTTTTTGTTCTGAGCTAAACATTGTCGGGAGAAGAAGAAACATAAATCGAAGAATTTTTCCATCTTATCGTTTTACTAAATGTGAACGTTATCAAAGTATTTATCGTAATTCGTTTTTCAGTCTATTTAGAACTCCCATTATGTTAGTCATTGAGATTATTAAATTTTGGGCTTCTCAAATCACAATATCAAAAACTTTAGACTTGTTTAAAATTGTTGAAAAAACAAAAAAAATTCTAAATTTACTATATCGAACATTTATCTTATTTTGAGAAATATTTGTAGTTAGAGTATCAAAGAATGGACAAAAAATTTTAGATTATGAGGTATTGGCAAGATTGTGGAAATTGATGAATCTTTAGTTAGTAAAGTGAAATATAATCGAGGAAAAGGATTAAAGAAAAAACAAATCTGGATGTTCGGTCTTGTTGAACGTTGTCCAAATGGACGTTATTATATTGAAATTGTTCCTGATAGAAAAGCCGAAACTTTACTTAGAATAATTTACGATCGTGACTCCTATCATTTCAGATCACTATCATTAAGGATCTAAATTTTTCTCATTTGAAAGTGAACCACAAATATAACTTTATTGACCATATCTCTTGTACACTAACAAAATAGAAGGCTTGTGGAAACACGCTAAAGAGTCTTTTAAGCAGTCAAATGGTTGTCTAAGAATCCATAAAAAATCATTTTTAGATGAATTCGGGGCTGTGAAGTTCATGTCAATTCGCTCATTTCAATTCGCTATTTTTTCTATAACTTTTTTTCGAAACATTAAAAAATAGTTCTGCAAAATGTTACAAGATGTAGCAAATTTGCTACATTCCAATTATTAATCTGCAAAATGTGTGCACCCAAAATGCAGAAAAAAATTCTTAAAAACTCAGTATATGTATTTGCACATATTTTGCAGAGATTTAGCACAGTAAGAAAATTTATGTAGCAAATTTGCTACGTATTGTAACATTTTGCAGAACTAATTTTTAATGTTTCGAAAAAAAGTTATAGAAAAAATAGCGAATTGAAATGAGCATATTGACATGAACTTCACAGCCCCGATGAATTCTTATGGAGACAAATGGTGGCAAAACGAGAGTTGATTCTTATGACAAAATAATTGCTGAAATAGCTAAGTTTTATCCAGCTGATTGTCAAGATATTTGATCTTAAAAAATGCAAATGAAGAGAGTTTTATATTATGCGATGATGAAATTGATAATGGCGCTAAAGATGGATCTTGGTCAGAAGATGGCGAAGAGGAAATAGTTGAAGTGCAATTGTCGATTTGTCACAAACAAAATTTATCATGAAAAAGAAGATAATGATATAAATATCTGGATTTATAATTATGATGACGAGATCATTATTTATTCTCAGTTATATTTCTTAATCAATTTTTTAGAAAATAATAAAAAGAGTTTTAAATTTTTTTTTTTTAAAAAGGAACAACGTGCGCTAATTCATAGAAATTGTTAGGAAAAAGGAATATTTCACTGGATCGAAGGCAATAAAATATTTGTGTCTAATTTAGATTTGGATAATAGATTTTATGAGACTTATACTAAAACCAGAACTATCCAGGCTGGAATGAATGAAAAAATTTAGATATAAACGAAAAGCTTTCAAATAACGAGTTAAATCGAGTAAAACGAAAACTTTTTGAAACTGAAAAAGCATCTAATGAAAATCCTAAGCCTTCTAAAATGGCAGTTTTATAAGTTGCCAAAGTCTTAGAAAAGCCTTGTGTTGTTGAAGGAGTTCAATGTTCTCTTTGTAAGGAGTCAGGAGTGGAAAAATATTTAGAGAATGAGTGGGGTTTAAGAGTTCATAAAAGCCGCGCACATAAATATAGAAATGCAAAAAAAAAAATAATTGATTGATTATTAGAATTTATTGTTAACTAATATACTCAAAAAATTTTTTTTTATCTTCTAACAAATTAATAAATATTAATTTAGCTTATTTTTTGCGATCACAGGTTTTATTGAATAAATTAATTAGTGATCAAAAAATTAATAGCGAACACATAACTAATTTAAGAAAATTAATATTTTTCTTCCGCTCACAAATCAGACTATTTTCCTTAACGCTTAACCGTTATGTTTAACGACTAAACAACTCTAATACCATATGAGCACCTAATAAGAGCCTTTTTTTTGTTTTATTTGCATTTTTACGTATCTATATTGTTTTGAGATCTCATGTTTCCATCCCAATAACATGATATATATCAATCACCTGATCAAAAAAGGAATTGTTAGTAAAGCATTTATAAATATATTTTACCGCAGATACAAAATGTTGACATACAAATTTCTGTTCAACACACATTTAATAGCTTTTAAGCACAATTACCAAGAAAAGTAAACAATCTTCTTTACCAATTTTCTTTTATAAGTAAATTAAAAAATTTAATTTTACTTGTTTAAAACTAAAAATTCATTTGATACTTGTGTAATATCAATTAAAAAATTCGCTTGAATTTATTTCTCTCTCTTTTTGTTTAAAATTTTTTAAAACAAAAAAAGTAAAAACTATAAAGTTTTTTAAACTCCTCAATAATAAAGCTTTCGATTAATAATTGTGATTTTATAAAATATTTTGAATTAAAGATAAAAATTGGGGGTCAGTAAACAAAAAGTTTTGGGTAAGTTAGATGTTTTTAAAATTTTTCTAATTTGCTAGAACTTTTGATAAAGAAAACTTATGTGATTTTAGAAGCACAACTAAAGATCTATCGACTGGTTCTATTCTCTTAGATTTATTTTGAGTTTTATCTCCGAAAATGAGGGGTCAGTAAATTGTTATTTTTCGAGGGGTCAGTGTTTTAGGGGGTACCAAATATTTTTAAATATTACTTTAAATTTTAATTAAAATTTTTTTCTTTAAAACACGCCAAAATACAATATAATTTAATAGATTTTTAAATGAAATTATTTTTTTATTTTAAAATTCTAAAAATTATAACTTCGTTTTCATGCATTTTAATATAAGAGTTTAACAGCGTTTTAAAAATAACAGCGTTTAAATGATTGTTTTAAACGCGTACAAACAAAGCCTTTTTTTTTAATTCAAACGATTTATAGTAATATATTCCCAGTTTATTAATAAACAAATATATAAAATTACTATTTTTTTAAACATGGTTTGTATTGAGAAAAATTTTTCCTATGTAAAAAGATCTGTATCTCATATGTTTTTGGCTCTGAATTTGAAACTTTGACACATTTATAAACATGATTTTAACAATAAAATATTTTCTTTTAGTTTAAAAACATTATTGAAATTTTCTTTCATGAGAAGGTTTTTAAAAGCTGTAAAAAATAGAATGAATATGAAATTTACTAAGTTATTTAAAATTTAATTTTAGGGTTCATTTTTCAAAAAAATTTCGACTTCAAATTATTAAATAATAATTAAAATAAACTTATCTATTAAATACGATACCTGCGACGGAAAAAAATAGACTTGGGATCTTTAAGAGTTTGATAATCATTTATTGAAAGCAATCAGAACATGGTTTTCTTTTGTTTAAGAATGTGGTTCACTTTTTTTCGGTTCGTTATTAATATCATGTTATTTTTTAAACTACTGTTTAATTAATAAAAAAATAATCTTTCATAAGCAGAAATATGGAATCGAACCATTGTTATTGACTTATTTCTTCAGGAAAAAGTCTTTGTCTTCTACAGACTTTCAGTTAAGTCTGAGTCAAATTTAAATTAAAATGGCTCAGATTATAAAGTATCAAGCAATATAATAAGTCTGATTCTCTTATAACTAGCAAAAAAATTTTTCTATTTACTAATTCCAAATGGTAAAAACCTGGACCCAATTAATGCGTTAACAGAATTTTTAGGAGGTCCTGTCTAATTTCGAATTAAGATCTGGTAAAATTTAAAGATAAGCCTGGAATTCTTTCTTTGAGGGAATAATTGTTAGGTTTTATCGTTTTAAATTTAATAATTAATGCTTAAAAGTCTTAGTTTCAGTTTAATCAGTTAATTTTTCATTCTTTTTAATCTAAAATTAGGCTTAATTTATAAATTAACTTTAGAAAGAAAATGCAGAAGAAATTTCTGATTTTCTGGTCACTATCACCTAAAAATTCATTCTTTGAGTTGAGTGTTGAAAAAAAATTAAAAAAATCTTTTCTCATCGTAATTATCTATCAGAATAAAGTCTATCTTCTTGATTCCTGAATCCTGTTCACAGGGTAAAAAACTCCAAAACTTGACCGAAAATATCTCCAGCAAATCAATAAGCTGAAAAAAGAAATTTTGAAATTTCCACGTTATCTTATTGAAAGAAAGGGGAGGTAAGATGAGGAACCCCCTCATTGTTTTATCTCTAAAATTTAAAATAAATGACAATTTATTAAATTAGACTCTATTTCCAAAAAATAAAATAAGAAAAAATAGGCCATATCTTAAATAAGAACAAATTTCCAAAATAGAATTTAATAAAAAACTGCTAATTCCTTATTTAATTATTTAAACTTCTAGCAAAAATCCCTTCTTGCTTTTTTTACGTGCTTTTAATAAGCTAGATTTTCGAACAGAATATTTTCATTAAAATTTGTTTGCTAGTAGTCTTTTCCAGACTAAAAGAGCCGTTGTATGATTTTGTTTGTTTATATCGATCAATTATTGTTTTTACACATGTTTATGTTATTTTTAAACTCAATTCCTATCTAAGAATATGATTTCCTTTGTATGTTAAGTAAAAGAGCTTTAATTCTGTTCTCTTTTGATATTAAGCGACTTTTAACGGCTCCTATAGTCATTTCGAGTTAGTAAGATGGAAAGATATCTTTAAAATTTCTTCTTTTTAAAAAAGCTTCGCTTCTCTATCTTAAAGATTAAAGCGTTGAAGCAATAAAACACTCACGTTTAGTCACTCAAAAATAGACCTAAAACGCAAGCTAACTTTAAAAATACAATTGGAAAAATTTTTTTATTTAATAAAATAATGAAATAAACTAAAAATGAAAAATCAATTAAAATTTTTATTGCCCCAAAAAAAAAATATGACTCTCTCAAATATTAATTAGATTTTTTTAAAGAGTACCATATATTATACCTGGATATGATTGAGGAGTACCAGAATTAGCAGCTGATTTTAAGTAACAATATTGAAATTCTGCTAAGTAGGCAAATGCAACACAGTTTGGTGTTTCACGGCATAATTTACAACAATCGTCTGATTTCAAAATACCAGCTTGTTCTTTTAAATCGCATCCTGGATAATTAACATCTTTGGTTTCTTTGCATGGACATGGAGCATTTGTAACGGCAGTTTGTCTACAACCAGAATATCTACCATCAACCATTACTCTTCTTTCAGTGACTGAATGTTTTAACCAACAGTAACCAGTAGTTGGAATATAAGTCCAAGCGGCACATTCCTTTACTTTACTACACAAGTTACAACATTCTTCCAAACTTTTAACAGGACATGGGACAGTTGATAAATCATTACCAAAATAATCAACATTTGATTCAAAGCTACATTGTTGACCATAGCACATACCAAATAAGGCAATGCTTATTAAAACCAAACTAGCTCTTAACATTTTTAAAATTTATATTTTTTATTACTTAATGTTTTTTTTAACATTTCTATATATTTTCTATTTTAATTTATACATGTCGAAATACTCATGTATTACGTCAATTTTTTTGATTCAAAGTTTCGAATTTCATTCAAATAAAAAAAATATTTCCACAAGTCAAATAGAATAGATTTCTCTTAATCCTTATGTTAGAAAATTTTAATACTTTCTTTTTGAGTAAATATTTGAATAAAATTGAATACTTTTTAATTAAAATGAAAAGAATTGGTGCTTTGTGAAATATAACATTAAGCAATAAAATAAAAAGATAAATAATAGACTGAGACTAAATAATAATAATTCTACTATGAATTTAATTTCTTTTAATGTTCAAGTAGAATTTTTTTTAGTTCTAAATCAGCCTTTTTAAAGTCTCCTTTGACCAGAAGAAATAAGAGCTGTGAAGTTCATTTCGATTCACTCTTATCAATTCGTTCAATTTTTCTACTTTTCCTTTAGCTTTAAATTGCTACAAAATGTAACAACTTTGCTACACCTAAATATGAATATTTTTTGCTTCCTTATTTGTCTATCTCTGTAAAATTGATAATGTTAAGTTTATTTTGACTTGAATAAAAGTCCCAGGTGATGGATTTGAACACCACTTTTATTCTAATCAAATATAAACATTTGATGAGAATAAAATACTTTTTAGATCAAACTAGAAATCATAGTTATTTAGAGTATAGTGTGTGTCGGAGTGAAATCGGGATTAGGGATATCTGAAAAATCCACATACTTTTCTAAAGTTAAAAAAGAACATAGGTATGTAAATCGGGCATCTGATGAGCAATCTAAATTTTAAATGAAATAAATAATCCAATTTTTCTCAAAGAGTTAACGATATTTTTTGTTTATATCGTTTTTTTGATAGTTTTATGAAAAAATATCCATACAAATTTCACTCTAGATTTATAGAAAATTAAATTCTAATTCTGAGCTATTAAAATGTGGTATGTGCAAGGCATCTAAACAAAACAAGTTGCTATGTGCATCGCGAAAAACCTGTTTTCTTTTGAAATTTTTATGATAAATAAAATCTTTTGCAAAATATAGCCCTTAGAAAGAGAAATTTTTTTGGTGAAAAAAAACTTCAATTGTTCATCAAATACCTGAGTTACATACTTAATTTCTTTTTTAATTTTAGAGGGTTATGTGCATCTTTCGGGTATCTGAGGATTAGACACTTCTTCGTCATTGATTTCTTAATATTTTAATGTGAAATAATGTTGAAATTCGAGAGAATAATTGTAAATAAACGTTTTTCTTTATTCTAAAAAATTTTGATTGGTTTAGGATTATTTGAAAAAGAGGATACGTTCTTCTGCTTTAAAACGAGGGTAAAATGCAATAATCTTTTTTTAAATTTAAATTTAAAAAATAACCCAAAAATAATCATAAAATAAAAAATGAGCTCTGAATCTGAAGCAACTGAAATAGAACGAAATTCAAAACAAACAAAAGCTTTAAATTCTACAGGAAAATCAACTAAAAATTCAATAACTTTGTATCAAAATTTCTAAAATTAGTTCTGCAAACTTTAACATATGATACATAAGTTGTATCATATATAAAATATAAATTCTAAAATTATTCTGAAAAATTTCTGCAAACTGCACAAAAGCAGAATAATTTTGCAGAAGTAAAATTTAGATGATACAAATTTTGTACCAGATGTTACAATTTACAGAACTAATTTTTTACGTCAAGAAAAAAAGTTCAATTTTTTTATAGTTGTACTGTACTTTTGTAATAAAATTCACATTCACACTCGTAATCGTAATGACAAGTACTGTTCCCTTTTTGAAAAAATGAAATGTTTCTGTTTCAGTCTCTATTCCAGTGTGTTTACAGTATTTTTAAATTTACTCAGTTTAAAACTAATCCGTTTTCTCTATAAACTTTTAATCTTTTAGGTGTCAATTGGTCTTGAGTTTTTAAAAAAGTCTAGTATAGTAATTAGAGCGATAAAAAATTTATTCACTAACTAAAAGTTCTTTAAAATTTCGAAATAAAATTGATTTAATTTAAAATTAAAGTTTTAATTAAATAATAAAAATTTCTTGACATCTTAATAAAATTTCATACAAAAACAACTTATCTTCGATGAACTTCATGAACAAACTTTAAATAATAAAAATAATTTAATTTTAAAAATAATTGCTTCAAAAAAAAAAAATTTGTTTCCTTACATTTTGTATTGTCCGATGGAGTAATAACTTCAAAAATAGAAACTAAACCTTCTAGAAGAGCTTTTGATTTTTCCAATGATAAATCTGGAATTTTTCTTGTTTTTAATATGGTTCCTATATCGGGAAAGTCTTTACTCAAAACTTTTTTTGCCAAATCATACGATTCTTCTTTAGCTCCTTTAAAGTCCAAACTTGATGCTGATGATATTATCGTCAACACACCCGATACAACTTTAACTATTTGTTTAACACACATTATTTTACTACTAGCACAAAATAGACCACAATCAACTGAGTTATTTCCACTACATTTGGACCAAGATATATTATCATCAACTGTTTTGATACAATAAGACGGTAAATAGTTTGAACCATCACATACTTTAAATTAAAAGAAAATTAATAAATATTTTAAAAATTGAATTTTTTCTTTGTTTTTTTAAACCGTCATTTATAAGAATATAAGAAAGCTCAGTTGTACTGGCAAAAAAATCCAACCAAGCTGTTGGATTCGATAAGCCTGTAGAAACCATTTCAGTTATAGATTCCATTATAGAAGCAGAAGCACCAGCTATTTCTATATTAACATCAGTACATTGAGCTTTATTAGTAGTACATAAAAGACCACATGAATTGCTCATAGCGCCTTTACATCCTTTAAACCAACAAACTGGTCCTACACCCTTATAGCCTGATTTGCATGATTTATAGCATAGACCACCGTCTTTATCCATACCACTTTTACATCCCAATGTATCACCAGCACCTCGTGTATAACTTTTTTTCGTTTTTACCTTCCATAATTTAACACATGTAAGACCCCAATCTTTGTATCCACTAGGACATTTTTCCCAACAAACCATAGCTACGCCTTTGTAACCGTCTTTGCATTGTTTATAGCAAAGAGCACCGTCTTTTTCATAGCCACTCTTACATGTATCTGCTACTGAGCCGACACCACGACCATAGGAACCAATCCAGCATTGAGCCAACACACTAGTTTGGTAAATTTGAAAGAAAACTATATAAATAAAAGCCTTTGTTATCATTTTGTTTTTGATAGTTTTTTTTTTCACGGAAATATTTAAATACTTTTATTTTAGACGATTTGAATTGCGTTTTTTAAGAATTTTTTAATTAAGATTTTAATTTTTAATTAATAAAATTTTTCTTTTTTATTAAGGAAAAAATTCAATTAAATTTTAAAAATGATTCAAATTGTTAAAACGAAATAGAAATTTAAAATGGAAAAGAACTGTCAAAAAATTAATTGGAATTTATTTTTTATTTTAACTAAATAAACTAATGTTTGGCTCAAAAGTTTTTGATTTTGTATTTTAAAGAAATAAAGTAAGACAAATGTAAATACCTTGAAATAATTAAATAAATGAACAGTCTATTAAAAAAGTATCAACCTAGTTTTTTTTTTGACTATCTTTGTTAAAGTCTGTTTCTATTAATTAATAAAAGCTTTTGAAAAACTAATTATTACATAAAGAAAACAAATAAAAACAGCAAACAGAAAGGCATACTAAATTCTTTCGTTTTTTTTTTCGACCGCAAAAATCACTCTGCGAAACTCTTAAAATTAATTTTGCCAATAAAAAAATTGTTGGCCAAGTCTGCAAAAAATTGTGTAATTTTAATTGAATATTTAACACTTGACGTGCCGCTTGTCCATTTTTCGAGATATCAAAAAATTGATAAAATTTTTGAATTTCTCGTCAAAATCTATGGCAAGTAACAACAAAAAAATGAAAAAATTCATATCACACAGCTTATGGTAGCCTTTTGAAAAACAACTGATGTATTTTTTAGAAGCCGTTTATCTCTCCATAAGATTAAAATTGTAAAGTGATTTTAGAACCATTAGATTCCTCGTATTTTATTTCATAGAGGGACATTTATTTTTATTTTCATTAAAGTTCATTCATCCAATCAAGAAAAAAAGGATTAAAGAAAATTTTTAAATTTTTAATTAAAAAAATTTGATCGATTTTTATCAAAAATTCAAATGCTATAACTTTGGATCAAATTTTAACATGACATATTAACAATCAATACCAAATACTTGTATTCCTTGGATAGATCTTTTAATGAGCTTTATTTTGATATATAAAATATTTTCTTATATTGATTTGAATATAAAGTTTCATTAACTTTTAGAAATGTATCACATATGAAACAACGGTACGTTAAGGGTTGAATTTAGTTAAATTTTACATTTTCAAAAAATGTTCTCACGATATTTTTTTTTCAACCTCTTATTAATACCTAATAGTGTGTAAAATTTCAAATTGAACGGAGCTTTCTATCAAAAGATATATGTAAAAGTATCGATTTCTCCAGTTTTTGAGTTTTTTCAAAATTGGTCAATTTTTAATGTTGTATTAGCATAACTTTTGAACCAAAAGGAAATAAAAAACGATCAATGGCTCATTTTAATAAGAATTATATGTTCTTTAATCCGAAGTACGGCACTACTCCCGTACTCCATTCCATTTTGTTGGGTACTGGTATGGTGCCTTGCTTAAGTCTAGAATGCCACGATTCAACATTATTATTTGTTCTAAGAAGGTCCAACTTAATCCTATCATTAACATTCCAATAATTTTTCTGTAAACGTGGATTAAAGCGAATTCCTTTTTTCTAACGTCCAATATAATTACACTCGAAATAAGTGAATAAACCTTCTAAATATTTAGGAGCTTGAGCTTTAATAAATTCAAAACCTAAAATAACATGATTGATTGGAATAAAGGTCTTGGCTTTTTCCTCAACTTAGGATCCAAATTCTACTGTTTGAGTATTTCTTTTGTCTGAATATGACGATATAATGACTGAGATAAATGAAAATAACAGCAATTAATACCTCATTTAAATACTTTTTTTTGCTGCATTGATATGAGCTAGTTCTGTATATACTATTAGGAGAAGGGACAAGAAAATCAACATGAATTATTTTAAAATTTTTTTTTATGTTGTACCTTTTTTATTGACCAATAGAACATATAAAACTGGCAAAGTTGTATTATTTATGTTGATATGTATACTATACATATGTTTAAATAAAGTGGGTGATACATATCAAGCTATTTTTAAAAATTTTTTATTTACAAAAAAAGTGAAGAAACCATCCGAAAAAAATAGAGTTCTACATCTAATACATCAAAATAAATAAATAAAATGTTAGAGATAATTTTATTGAAAAACTTTCTTTTTTTTTTCTTCAAATTTAAGCTCTAACTTTAACAACACCAGAAAGCATACCGGGATATGGATCCTTTGGTCCATTACCACTTGTTTTCAAATAACAATATTGATATTCAACATAGTAAGACCATGCTTGACATTGTGGATCTGCACCACATAAATTACAACAGTCACTGGCTAATGGCACTGAACCGACACCTTTTAAATCATAACCAGCGTAATTAATATCATTCTCAATGAAGCAACCAGATACTTTTGTTGTGGTTGATTGTGTACTTGTAGTAGTTGATGTTGAAGGAGCTGTGGTTGCTGGTGTTGTTGTACCTGTAGTTGTTGGTATTGTTGTTATTGGGGCAGCAGTAGTTGCTGGTGTTGTTGTTACTGGGGCAGCAGTAGTTACTGGTGCAACAGTAGTAACTGTATGATAAGTTGGTGGTAAAGTTGTTGGCTTAACTGTTGTCAAGACACTTTGACGAACTCCAGAATAACGACCATCAGACATATAGCGTCTTGAACCAACTGCATATTTTACCCAACAAGCACCAGTTGATGGTAAAAATGTCCATGCAGCACAACCAGAAGTTGAACTACATAGGGCACAACAAGCGTCAATTGACGTTGTAAAAGTTGGATAATTGGACAAATCATTTCCAAAATAATCAATATTAGCTTCATATGAACAAGATTGTGAGAGCACAATGCCCAATAAATTAAGTAATAGAATTAATTTTTTCATTTTACCAATCAACAAAAAAAATTAAATAATAATTTTTTATTAAATAAAATTCAATACAAAATTAATAATAAAAAAAAATTGAATATTTTTATATAGGATTTTATTTAGAAAAAAAAAAAAAAATTTATTAGAATTACGTAAAATGTGTACTTGAGGATTGAGATATTTTGTTACATTTTGCATCAATTTACACTTAATCCCACGACTGTTTTCATATTTAGGGTTTCTTTTCTTTTGATTTTTTAATTAAAGTTTGGGTGTTATATAACAAAGTTGAATTGGTATCATTGTTCAATTGAAGGTAAATTAATATCTATTTGGTGATGATGATTTTTCGATAGTGTTTCTTTGGGTTTTTGGGCTTTTGTTGTTGTTGTTGTTATTGGTGGTTGGTTGAGAATGGTTTGGCTTAATTCGGGAAATGTTTTAAATAAATATTTATTTGTCATAAAGTTTTGAGCACGTTGTTCAGCTTTGCGGTGTGTTTTGTATTTTGTGCATATTTTTCTATTCAAGTTATTCACTTTATGGATTTTTTCTTTTAAAAAGAAGAAAAAACAAACATTAAAAGATTTTATTTAAATTAAAAGAAAAGAGAAATTCAATGAATTAGCAAAATTTGGGTAAAGTAAAATTTTAAATTAGATCAAAATGAAGAGATAGTTTAGTTTTAATAATTACCAAATTGTACAATTTAATTTATGATAAGAATTGATGTTTTAAAAACAAGAGGTTAATAAGAACCAATTTGATTACATGAGAGTGGTAATGTTAGGAATAGTAATTAGAAAATAGTGTTGGCGAGCGACCAAGTACCACGAGCAATTACTGTTCTAAGGTGTGAAGCTTGTTGTGCCCTATGTTAAATTAAATTATTAAATTTCTGTTCGAGAAATTAAATTATTTTGTTTTTAAGTTAATCTTAAAGTCAAGTCGGCCTATTTTAAATAAATTTTGTGACCAAGAAACTTTTATTTTATTTCATGTAATTTTATTTCATGGCGACTTGAAGTTAAGACTCAATTCACACATGTCAATACATTAATTCAACATTTAAAACGCGTCATGCAAAACTACAGCACTATATGAATTGACTATTTTCGATAGAATATTCGTAATCTACGTATATGAAAACAAAGGAAAACTGGTTTTATCAGGGTGGGTAAAAAATAAAATTTTTTGATTAGAGGGTCTTGAACTTCTTCAAAATTCTTGATAGTTAAAAGCGATTTTTTGCGTTTCTTGAGACGAATTTTAAGTCGAATTATGAATATTTATATATTTTCTGAAAGCTCATGAATTTTTCTATATAAAAAATTATTTTTGTTGATTTCTAAGAGAATCCGAGCCACACCAAATTGGGTAAAAATTAGTTTTTTGAGGTATTTTAAGGTTTTTTTGATTCTCCTCGGTAGAATGACCCAAAACCCTATTTTTTTTATAAAAAATTCAGAAACTAGACAGAATTTTGAACAAAACTGTGGTTTTACTTTTTTTAAATTAAAATTTTCTTATTCAAAAAAAAAATTGAAAAATATGCTAAATGTCATGCAAAATAAAAAAAATCTAATTTTTATGCGTTCTAGACTATATTTTTGGTAATTTAGGATCGATTTTGAAATTTATCATTAAATTTGGCTTAAAAGTGATCTTTCGAATGATTTTTTTAAAATTTTTCATGTTTTTTTGAAGCAAATTTAAACAATTAAGAAAATCGATTGGATCAGGCTTCGCTGTTCCATAGAAAATCTTTTTTTGGATTATAAGTGTCAATCTTTCGATTTTGAAGAAGTTTTATGCGCTAAAATTGTCCAAATAATCTTTAATTTAAATTATTTAGTAATGAAAAAACAACATTTAATATTTGTTTTTAATTAGATTTAAGATAAGCAAATCTTGATTAATTTTTTGTTATTCTTTTTTAAAAAAATTATTATTGTCTAGGAAATTTTTTAGGAACCTTAAAACCCCTAAAATTTCCTGTTATCTGGATTTTGAAAAATCCATTTACTGGCACCGTCTGCAAGCAAACTATGAATAGTGAATGTGGAAAGTTTTAAATTAAATTGAATAGTTTACATAAGACTTTGTACGGTCAATTACAATTCGTCATTACAATTCATTCAAATTAATACAACTTTTGAATGGGAAGGCATTACCATGAGCATAATTTAATATTTCACTATGATAATTTACCGCATCGTGATATGTTTTATGGAAGCTAACCCTCTCCTTTTACCATCCCTAAACCCTAATAACCCATTTATTTAGAATGATAATTAGCTATACTTAGTAAATTACTTTTTGTCGAAATTAAATTTTTGGAACTTTTTCGATCGCCATTTTATGAATACGGTCGTTGGCATTTTTTATATTACTTTTTTCTGACGCTTCATTTTCATTGAGATCTTTAATCCTTAGAAGCTTTTTGTGGCAAGTTAAAATTTTTTGTCTATTTCTTTTTTCTTTTTTTTTAATAAAATATTTTGAAAAAAATTTAAAAATATCGAATTAAAAAATTTATAGTAAGGTGCAGAAAAAATTGCTGCATCATTTTATCTAAAATTCAATTTTTTTTAATGATAGATTGGTCGGAAAATAAAATTTTTGGTAACATATTGCGCAGTTAAAAATAATGTCTTAATGATCTTTTTTTTTTAACTGCACAATTTAATTTTTCTGTATTTTTGCACGAATTTTTTTGAAAAAAATTTAGACCAAAAAAAACTTTGCTGCAAAATGCATCAGTAATATTATTCAAAATTTTTTTAAAATTTTGACTCAAAATGTTGTTTTTCTATTAGAAAAAAAATTGAAAAAAGAAAATAAGTAAAAAATTTTAACTTGCCGCTTTTTGTGCTTGATCTATTTGATTTTTAATGTTATTTGTTGTTTTTGAAAGAATAGGACTACTGTAATGTGTATTTTAATTTTTTGAAAAAATTGTCTAATAATATTTCAAAATTTAACATGAAAGTCAATTGTAAAAAAATTAAATTACGCAATTAAAAAATTATGAAAATGTAAAATAGAAAAAAAAATCTTGCTATCTCATGTTTTAAATTTTGTTTGAATTGATAAGTTGTTTTTTTTAATTATTTTTCAAGGGAATAAGTAATTTTAAGTAAAATTCAACTTACCTATAACTTTATCAAATTCATAAATAGGCAATGAATACTTAAGATTATTTGAATGTTTTAAATAACCTGGGAAATTTCGTCTTTTTTGATCTATAAACTTATCAAATACATTACAATTTTGTTGTCCTAATTCAACTTCAATACTTCTCATTGACGGATCGTTTAGACTAATAGCAGTTCGAACTCGATTCGTCATAAAATCACTCGATGTACCTGAATTCTCATTAAATCTATTTGTCGTTAAACAAGCTCCATTAACAGCTTGTGTATCCATTAGCTGCTCCATTAGTATTGTCTTTTCGCGCTTAATTAACAACTGACTATAACTTAATTGTCTATCCAAGTCTTTTCTCGCTATACCCAATAGCTTATCCTCAATGTAATTTTGATTTAATTTTCTTCGTTCATTGGCGCTCATAATTGTCTTTCTTTTTTCAGGTTTTGAACTTTCTTCATTTTCATTCAAAGTTCTCAAAGTTTCTTGTGACTTTTTACAATTTTCAACAAATAAATTTTTTTTCTCAGTTAAATTTAAATTTTTGAGTTTGTGTATTGTCAAAATGGGATCGTTTTGACTCATACTTGATGTCGAATTCGAACGGCTATTCGATAGACTAGAATTACGATTAGCCGTACCACTCCGAGACAGCGAATGACTAAAATTCAAATCGCTTAAATGCTCTGTTTGCAGTCGATAATTCATTTCGCGAAAATAAAAAATTAATTTAAAATCAAATGTGTAATTTTATTTTTTTGAAAAAAAAATTTTTTTTTTTAAGGTGTAGAATAAAAGAATTTCTTTATTTCAAGAGACTAGCTTATTTTTGAGCTTTAGGCTTAGATTCTTTAAATTCAATTATGTAAATTTTTTCAAACAAAAATAAATAAAGTTTTTTTTTTATATTAAAGAAAACAGTGAAAAAAATATTTTTTTTTAATTAATTTTATTGAGAAAGTATTTTTTAGAAAATGTTTAGAATTGTGATGATAATGGTGGTTATAAATGAGATTTGATACGTTGTAGAATGAATTGATTTTGGTGATTTGGATATTATGTAATAGACTTCTTTGGGTGTTGATAGTGTTGTTGTTGTTGTCACTTTTTGAGTTGTTTTATTTTCATATTGACGTATACCAGAATAACCTTTGAAAAAATCAAATTAAAATATAAAATTTTCTTGTGGGTAAATAAAATAAGTCGTTACACTGAACAAAAAATGTTAAAATTTTACAAAGGCTTTTTTTTCGCCATAATACTTAATTTTTAATTGAGTCTTCATTTTTATTTGTATGCTTTCGGCGAAGAATGAGTAAAGGAATTTTTTTTGTTACCTTTTTTTTTTAGTTTTTCCAGGTCTTAATTAATGAGCTTTTTTTATACTCATTTTCAAAAGATCAATCATAAAAAAACTTTTTAACATTAGTTTTATGGAAGATGAGTGGGTACGTTGATGGGCGTTCAAGCAGAAAATCGAGAGAACAAATTATGTTCGAGTCAATAAAGATTCAAATGAGTTTTAAAATTATGTCCTGGCATTAGATTGAGTAAAACACATGCCTAACCCAGCTTGTGGCCATCGAAACGGTACTTTAATTTCAGAGTTGGGATCAGTTACATGAAATTCAGTTATCAGTCAGTTTCAGTTTTTTAATAACTTTCAAAAATCAGTTAAATTCAGTTATTTAAGAAAAAACGAAACTATTATTTTATTAGAAATATTTAAAAAAAAATAAACGTTTCATGGTTTTTTATATGAAGTTTTTGTTAATTTTTGAAAACATTAAATTCGACAAATTTTCATAGATAAATCCACCTACATTATTTTTTATTCTGATTTAAAAGTTTTGTAACTCAGAACAGTGTAAAAAATGATTATAAGTTAAAGTTCTAAGTAAGAAAAATTTATAGATTTCTTACTATGGCTATTTTATTTTTATTTTGAAATATTTCTTTTATTTAGAAAAAGACCAAAAATGTTTCAGTTAAAATCACTAACTGTCAGTTTTTGGAAATAAGTAATCAGTCAGTTTCAGTTTAACTGAAATTAACTGAAACTAGTCAGTTAATCAGTGTCAGTTTCCCAACTCTGTTTAATTTTATATTTACTGCTGCAAATTTGGAGGCTA
>NTPY01000572.1:0-10192 GCA_002922825.1 Brachionus calyciflorus
AACTAATTTTTAATGAATTGAAAATTCATTGAAATGAAATAAAGTGATTTCAAAGTTAGATGGTTTTGATTTGAAAATTATTTCTAATCAAAAAGTTTTAAATTTTAAAGTCTTTTTAACAACCCTACTAAAAATAATTTTACCAAAATGATTCACACTTTAAAAAAGAGAGTCCTTTTGCCACAATTTCTAGAACGCCTTAAAATTATTCTGTCATAAGTTGCAAACCTAAGCCTAGTAGAAAAAGAAAGCTAAAAACTGGTTTGAAAGACAATAATTTTATAAAATGATTGCAATTTTTATAATCGAAAAGTAAAATTGGTGATGTTTCAGAAAGGTTTTAATATGGTTCAAGTTTAAGACAAAGAGGTTTTATATCGTGCTAAAACCGAAAAATCATCAAATTTTGAGTTCAATCTACCACTTGCAATCAAGGAAAATTTTTTTGAAATTCTTTACAATCTTCATTCAATACAACGAGGCCATATTGGTGTTGACAAAACTTTTCATCAAATAAAAGTGCGCAATGAAGGTCTGCCAAAACCAGTTGTGTCCGAATTTATTAAAAAATGTCCAATTTGTAACCTCAAAGACGTNTTATTTTACGCAAGACCGGTGACAAAGACATATTTCATGAGATAGTTTGTAAATTTGGCATTTTGAACGAGAAATTAAGAGCTTGTGATTTAGAACCTTTTGAAGGTTTACTACAATTCGATCATAAGACAAATAACAATAAAATTAGTTTAAGGGAAGCTGCTCGATTGAATTCAAATCGATTAATCGACCTAAAGGACCCTCAAAATGTTTGTAAATGCAGTGGAAAATGAGATGGCCGTTGTAGTTGCTATAGAAGCAAACAAAAATGTGGTTCTCATTGTCATCTTGGGGTAAAGAAAGTTTGTTGCACTAAAAAGTAAAAAATTCAAAAAATTTTTGTTTAAATTAGACTTAAATATAAAAAATTTGTAAATAAATGTCACTTTTATTTTTAAATTAAAGTTATTTCTATTTTAAAATCATAGCCCTCTTCGTAATTTTACTAGCAATTTGATTAATCGAAATATAAATTTACTAATCATGCCAATAAATTTACAAATCGAAAAAATTAACAATCTGATTAGAACCTTATATTTACCTGAAAAACACATTTACCGTTAGATCTTTGTCTCATTTTAAAAACCCAAACTTGTTTTTATTATAATGGACTAAATCTTTTCCTTTGTTATATTTAACTTGGTCAATTTTGACTATTTCACCAGATCCAACAATTTTCAGGTTTTTCAAGATTAAGAACGAAGATTTGTCGATGAAAATGACAAATCTTTATTAAAATTGGTCTTGAAAATGAAGTCTCCAAATCGACCTGTTTTCGCTCTTTTAGTCAATACCAGTAGTCAATAACTTCAAGTATTTTTACGCTAGCAATTTTAAAGTCTTCAAAAAATGATCCGTTTAAACCGAATAGGCATTTTTACATTTCCAGCATTTCCATACAAACTTGACTGGATGGAATACAAGACTTTTTACTTAGACTCATTTTTATCCTACATTTTAGGCATTCTCGTTTACCAAATAATACACTTATGCTCATTAAATGTCTTAGGCGTTTACATGAATCCATTTCAAAAAACTCTTCCGATTTAAAATTAGAATGTTTTAAATTTATTTTCAAAATATCAAATTTTCCGAAATTTTAAAATTTTTATAATCATGTGATTTTTAATTTTACAATCTAATACTAATGTAAGTTAAAGATGCAATTACATAAAATTGCAAAAATACCCCACTAATAATTTTACGTTTCAAATTTGAAATATTATAATTTTTTTTCTATTATTTTTATTTTAATTTTATTTTCAAATTTTCCTTGTTTTTTCCTTTTATTTCCTTTTAGATAGATTAACAGCTTGATAATGGTAACTTCGTTTTACCGAAACGTCGCGAATTGTTAAAAAAGTTTTTCCAAATTATAAATTTTTCATTTTTATTTTATTTGTGTAAGTTAAAGACTCCTTTTTTTTCCAAATTTTTTTTTTAATTTTTAAGCTCAGCTTTTAAACGAGCCAATCTCCCTTATTTCAAGATCGACTCAAACCGATGCATTTGTCTGATAAAAGTAATAAACAACAGATGAGGATTGAACCTAGTAGATTTTATAACGAGTCAAGAAAACTTAACGACTCATCCATTCAGACTGATATGAGCTGGTTTATAGAAGAGTTAGTTGAAAATAACGTTAAAAAAATAGAATTTAAGAAAAAAAATAGAATTTTTATTTATTTGTTTATTTTTTTTAATTTTGACTTAAATTGACTTTTTATCTCGCAAAAAGAGACTCCTTTTTTTCCAATTTTTTTTTATATTTTCAGAAGTAGACCCAAATTTTACAAGCCAAAATGTCATGTGTAAAATTTAAGTTAACCAGTCTTATTTTTAACAAGCGAAATTCTTTGTGTAAATTTTGAGACTACGGAGTCCTATTATTGACCTGCTCCAAAAAATAAAATTTTTTCGATTCTTAGTCCTTTTATTAGATAAAAATATATATTGCCTACTTTGATTTGAAAAGATAGGGAAGCAAAGTTTTATATTGCGAGTAACGACACGTTTTTAAATTTTTTTGAAATTGTATATTATACAAAAAAAAGTTCAGAATAATGACTACTAAATTTTTTAGAAACAGAAACAATAGTTAATGTCAGCGGCAATCAACTTATAAACAAAAACAAATGTTTTAAATGAAACATGCGAAGAAAATAATAGATAAATTTAATTCTAAGCAATACTAAAAATTAACAATTTTTGCAACGTCTTTTTTCTAAATAATTTTCAAAACTCACAAATTTATTTTGTTGCATATACAAACCTAAATTCTTTACAATATAAAAAAATTTTAATTGAATCAATTAAAATAAAAATCTGGATCAATAAAATTGCTTTTTGGGCAGTTGAAGGCATCGTCGACACATTTGAATCTTAATTCATTGAATTTTACTCTTGATCAAATGTTTCTTGTCCTTCATCATCGACACATTCATCAATATTCTCACTAATGACTTCTTTTTGTTGTGTTTCATTTTCTAAATATGAACATGATAGTGAAGATTCTTTAGCCTTATTAGCCCAAGTTTTAAGATTTTTTGAAGTCATCTTTACAATCAATTCCGGATTCATATCTCCCCAAATATCGCTACACAAACTTGCTTTATGTTCTTTCTTCTTTGATAAACCAGTCGTTCCAACGTTGGTGTTACATTGCTTTTCTCGGCAGACCTACAGATATCTGCTGGCTGTAACAAATTAGTCATCCTTAGCGGAATAAAAAAATTCTCACATTCTAAAAATGTATCTTTAACTTTTTGTGTTGTGAGAGCGATCCGAATCAAGAATTAATATATTTTTAGGGTAAGTCTTTTAACCTTTTAGGTGTTGCCAATACTTTTCTAGTATAGGAGCATATAGTGTTTTCGTTAAATGTTACACCATCTTTGTAAACGATTATCACATTATCTGGTTGTCTGTAGTTTGAAATATCTGTTTTTCTTAGAACCAGGAAAAAAAATTGATAGTTACCAGCGGCAGATGCAGTAAAAGATTCTGAAATATTTTTCATTTTTCATCACCACACATAGTAGTCTTTTAACGCCTTTTGATATAAGCCGTAATTAGTCGGAAAATCAAGGTAAATATTTGTTTTATCCATATTAATCAGAATTTTACGTTCAAAATCAGGTAGATTTGTTACTTTTTGGCATTACGTAATAAAGCTTTTAATTATGTTAATATTATTTTCGGCTTTAGGTTATTCTTCTTTATTCGAAATTCTTTAGCTTTAAAATTTTATCTAGCCTTTTATTATGTATATACCTTCTTCGGTGTTCTTGTATAATTCATTAAAACATTTGATTTGATTTTGACCAAATTGAGTGTGCAATGATAAGACAATCCAAATTTCTTTTTTCGCTTATTTAATATGCAAGTATGTTTTCTTTGAATTTACAGCAAATCTTTGACTTTTAATTTGGGGATTTTTTATTTTAGTTTCTAACTTTATCCATCGGCTGACTACTCTCATGTCTAATTGAATTCTAAGGCAGTTTTATTAATGCTTTACCCTTTTTATGGAAAGATATAGCTTTTTTTTTGAAATGTAAAGTGTTTTATTTCGATTCGAAATCATTTTTTTTAATTTTAAAAATTTTATTCCCAAAATAAAAATATTTTTCCTTATTTATTAACAATATATATTGACACTATTTTTGAGAAGACACTATTCTTTTTCCAGCCGAAATCTTTTGTCATTTATTAAAAAATGTCTAAGAACTCTGATAAATACTAAAATATAGTATTCTCTTGGGCTTCTTTTCCAAAGGTGTTTGAATAGGTTGGGGTTCGGCAGGGAGTTTAGCGGCTTCCATGAATTGGTTTTCCGAAATTTGTAAGATGTGAGTTGGAGCATGCATTGAACCCCTTTTGTCGGAAACAATGACGGTGTACTCACCTTCTTTGTAAGATCGGTAGTTTCTTCGGTGGATTAAAAAGCCATTTATTTTATGCATTAACCATCCATTGTAGCACGGCTATGCCATTCAAATAAAAAGAGAAGCCAACCCAAGGTTTGCTTCGGACTAAACGTTTCTGATTCTACCAATAATCCCTTTCTCGTTCGACCCATTTTCCAACAAAAATTCTTCAAAGTCATACTTTTCCAATCTGTCGTTCCTTACAAAGTCGAACCTGACCTCTATTATTTAAAAATTTTTAAATTAGCCATTCCAGAATCTAAATAAAACCAAAAAAAATTTTAAAATAAAAATAACAGTCAACCATCATTAATCCGGCCAATCTGGAAAACTCTTTTTGCCGAATCATCGCAAATGCCGAACTCTCGATAGTCCTGCATAAAATTTTTTAATATATTCTGTCTTGTAAGTAATATATTAGTAATATAGAAATTTACATTATTTAAAATATTTAATTCATTTTCAGTAAGATAACTTAAGATGTCTATGAAATTAGTAACAATATTTTTTTATCGAACAGAAAATTTTTTTTGAGTCATTTTTGCATAAAATTGTAATTTAATCAGGTCAATATAATTCATTTCTAACCAGGTAGATTACTTACTAATTATTTAATAATTTAAAATAATGTTTCTTTTGTTTTGATAATACATTCAATACAAATTGTAAACAATAAACAATAAAAAAATATTTTGAACGAATTAAGTCAAAAATATAAATAATTTATTCGAAGCCTGTCAATGAACTTGAATGGAAAAGGGAAAATGAAAATTCGTTGGGCAATCGAACTTGTCCGATAATCGATGGCCGGATAAACGAGATTTGACTGTAGAAAAAAAAAGGTCATATTTAGAAACCGTATCATTCCGGAGGTTTCCTATTAAGTATAGGGCGTTGTGATAGTTAGTCGGATTATTTTCGACCTATTTTTTTAAGTAATAATTGGGTTGATAAATCGAATTATTGTTTTTTGAAACCTCTTCTTCTACCATTTCTAAATAATTTTGATATAACAAATAGGATTCATGAAGATCATCGGTTTGAGTGGACTGAGGCGAGCTCGTATGCGGTTCATTCGGATCATTTAATTGATTCCTTTGTAACAGACACTAAGGTTGGAGTTTTTGGTCGTTTTTGGAGTTGATTTCGAGCGGTCTTCACCAAAATTTGTTAGATTACCTAACGTTGCTTGTGACTGATCCTACGAGATTGAATCATACCTAACATTTTCTGGCGGACTTCTAATCTTCCTCCTCTTTATCTTTTTCACTTTGATTTAATAGCCATCTATACAGCGTATCTGCATTTACATTTTTTCTATCTTCCCTATACTCAATGTCGAAATCGATAACATCTAACTGCACCAGCCAACGCCCAATCTCCACAAAAATGATGTATACATTTATGCGTCATTTAGATAAAATCTAAATTTTTAAATTGAATTAATTTATTCCGATGTTTTACTTTAAATATACTATCCCTCAAGTCAAAATAATAATTTACTATTCAAAATTATTTTTTTTTAGTTTTATTTTTTCATCGTGATTTCTAATCCTAATTTTTTAGCACTGTTTTTTCTCAATTTTTTAATTCAACTTAGACACGCCTTATTTTTAAGAAATGATCCTCTCGTTTCAGATTTTGTTTTAGATGTAGCAATACTACTAATTTTATTTCTATTTTAAAAGTCTTTCAATTTTTTGTTGTTGCTCTTGTTAGAAGTAAATTTTTGAAAGAAAAGCTTATAAAAAAAGAGATTTTTTTTAAGTTTAAATTACGATTATAAAAAGAGAAAATAAAAGATTTATTTTTAGTCATATTTTTTAGAGCTAAAACAATGCCGTATAAAAAAAGATACGTTTATCTTAGAAATAAATTTCAAAAAATGCCGAAATCATCAAAGCATAGATTTAAAAAATCTTTAACATTCCACCAGACTACAAAATTTTCAGCTAATCCAATCCAAGTGAATGAATATGTTGACTCATTTGAATTGAATATACCATCAATTGAGGAAGAAGAACTTTTAAACATAAATTCAATCAATGGTGATCAATTTATTGTTGAAAAAGCTCTTAGCCCTCATTAAATAATATGAAAACTGTTATGGGTCTAATGGCTTTGTTTTATTCATCGAAATTTACACAAACTGCCTTTGCAATTATTTTGGAGCTTTTCAAAGTATTTGAGTTATTCTCAGATAAAAAAGAAAAATGTTCAAGTTTTGATCAATGTGCAAAAGTCCTTTTGGAACACAGTGATGACTCAATTGAATTTAAAACTCACTTTTACTGCAAAAAATGCATGAGATTTTTGGATCTAAAAAGATTTAGATATGCTCGATCTAAAAAGATTTTTTGTCATCAACGTGTTCTAATGTTTTGTGAACTTGATCTTGAGTCTCAAATAAAAAGAATCTTGAGTAAATTTAAGTTTAATGACTAAGAAGACACGTGGAGGCTAAGAGACCAAAGCGAAATTTGTGATATTTATGATGGTAATATCTACAAAGAGTTTTTCAAGAACAATTATAAAGACAGGAGAATATTTTTACACTCACATTAAATTCAGATGGTATAAAATTGAATGATAAGAGTAGTATGTCATTATGGCCAGTAATTTTATCAATAAATGAATTACCAATCGAAAAAAGATTTTGTATAGAAAATTCACTTATAGCCGGTAATTGTCGTCTAAATTTTTAAAAATATTTAAATTTTTTTTAATTTTAAATTTTTTATAAAGAATAGTTTTGAGTCATGGAACTCCAGACTTAGATATTGTTTAAAAAAAACTAAGAAAACAACTCGAAAAATTAGAATACGGAGTTGTATTAAATAAAAATTCTCTATGCAGTTTTTATTTGTTAGCAAGTGTCTTTGATAAGCCAGCTTGGTCAAAAGTGACCAATATGAGAAGTTAAATTGGCTTTTCTAGTTGTCTTCGGTGTATTCAACCTGGTCAAACTTTTAAGACAAAAAGTAAATTAATCTTTAATAATATAGAGTTTATTTGGAAATATAAAATTTATAGAATGTAGAGAGCTTTTAAATTTTTGTGACTTTTCAGAGTAACCGTAACCAAAGCTTATATTATTCAAAATTTTCGAAGTGTTCATTTCGAAAATTTTGGGTAATTTACAAAGGCTACGACGACGAAAAAATAATTTGACATTAAATTTATATTTTTAATTAAATTTAACTAATTTAAAAGATGAAAAAATTTTTGAATATAAAAATTTTTTTAAGACGGCCATTATCATATATTTCCTTTAATACGAAACAACCCATTTGGCCCAGTACGTACAAAGCAAAATTATAGTGACGATTTAACACAAGTCGAATCAAGCTGTGAGATTGTAAATGGTATTAAAAATAAGTCACAATTAACAGAATTGGAAGGCTCATGAATTCATGTCTTTTATTTTCTATTATGCGCCAATTGTGTTTTATCAAATAATTCCTTATGAATATTACAAAAATTTGATTAATTTTTGTATAATTTTACAAATACTTTTTTCCAAAAAAATTATTAGAAATCAACTTTACTTATGCAAAAAAATGGTAGTTTTTTTTCCGAACAGTTAGAGACACTCTATTCTAAATCTATTTTTAAGTCATCATTTCATGAATTACTTCATTTTGTAGATCTAACTCTAGATATTGGCCCCTTAAATATAACTAGTTGTTTTCAATATGAGGAGTTGGATAGAAAAATTTTAAGTTTTATCAAGGGCCATGATCTTGTTTGTCAAGAGTTAAAAATTTTAGTGTAGTCCAAATTTTTTCTAAAACTACTAGTCTTCTCAAAGAAAACGAGTCAGAAAATTCAGTAAATAAAAATCTTTTTAAATTTATTTAAAAGCATAGTATTATTGGAAGTTCGAATTCCAAAAAGTTAAACGAAAAAAGGTTAAAAGTTTACTCTAAAATTCAAGTACAAGATTTTGAATTAATTACAAATATTAAAAATATTTGCAATTACAACTCTCTGTATGAAACTAATTCCTTAAGTTATAATGGCATATTTTATTTTACTTATTTTCGAGAATCAAGGTTTAATGATTCTGCTATTAAAACAAAAACGAAAAAATTTGGGTTAATCGAAAAAATATTAGTTTTGGATGATGATACAATAATTTTATTTTGTAAACAATTAATTTTTCTATCAAATCCTTTTTGGGTTAAAGAGCATCCGGAATTAAAACTTGATTTTTTTCTTTGCAAAGTATCGGATTAATATTTTTTTGAAGAAATTGAAAATATTTCAAAAGTTTTTTTTTTTTCAAATGGATAATTATACTACTTTTGTTTCAACTTTCAAAATTTACCATCTTTTTAATTAGTTAAAAAACTATTTAAATATTTATATTAAATCGAAAATAAATAGGCTACATTTTTTTATGTTTAGATTTTAATCGTTTTATCCAATTTGATCTTATTATAATAAATATGAGCTTAAGAAAGACTTTAATTAGAGCTAAGGTTCAACCTTTAAAAAAAGATAATTTAAGTGAAAAAGAGAATAGACCAAAATCTAGTCAAATATTAATCTCCAAAATAAAAACAGTTTTGCCACTCGGTCATAAAAATATCGTTTCACCACTCGTTAATAATTTTTCTCAAAAAAAAATTGTTTTCAGTCAGCAAAAATTACCAGACCAAGACAAAATTGGAACAACTGATAAAAATGGGAAAAATTCGATAAAAAAGAACAATTTAGATCAAGCCAAAAGTTCACAAATTTTAAGCAGATCAAGTAATTTAAACAAAAAAGCACCAATAGCTAAACAATCTAGTCAACAATTAGCAAGAGTATCATCGTTTTCAAATAAAAATACAACTGGTCAGATTAATCAAAAAAAAGACAATAATGAAGTCAAAATAATTCATCATGAGAAGCAAAAATCAACAAGTCAACAATCTTTATCGCCAAATAAGACTTCGAATTCTTTTATTTTTGGTAACTCCAACAAAACTAATTCAAACAATCAATATATTGATTCAAAACAAACACCTATAATAAATGATACATCAAATATCAAAGCAAGATCGAGTGTGGTGTATGAACCTTACTTTTTAGTACAATGGTTAAGTGATAATAAATTTAGTGTTGTTGATGGGGGTTGTGTAATGGAAGAAAATGAAATGGAGCTAGATGCAGTTTACCAATTTAAATATGGTAAAAACGATTTGCCAGCAGTTTTAAAAATGATTGGTTCTAAGAGTGATTGTGAAAAGCAATTAGAAGTGTTGACAAATTATGAAACGATTGGAAATAAGAGAAAAATACACTCAGAATTTGACTTGGAAAGTATAACAAAAAAAAACTGCATTGAGGATGAAGTTAATGATGATTTAGAATCCTTTAAAAACAAAGTTTCTGAAATTGAAAATATAGTGTCTGAAAAAAATAAGGAAATTTCTATTCTTAAATCCAGATAAGAAAAAAGTGAAAAAAAAAACGAAGCGTTTTTAGGAACATTTAGTAAAAATATTTTTTTCATTTATTATTAGTGTGGGGCGTTCGATCCGGGAAGTTCGAACTTAGTTCGAACTTTTAAGAAAAAAAAGTGGTTCGAACTGGGGTCGAAACTTTAAAAAAGTTCGAACCATCAAGTTCGAACTTGATGGTTCGAACTTTTTCAGAGTTTGAACATAAAAAGT
>NTPY01000572.1:10824-22042 GCA_002922825.1 Brachionus calyciflorus
GTTCGCTTATTTTCTTTTCTAAACCAGTCGACAAGATCATAAACACATGGATGACTAGTCAACATTTTACAAAAAGCATTGTGCCAAGACTCTACCAGATTTGTAGTCCTTGGAATATCTTGCATTAATCTTGAATGAAAGCTCCAAAGTTCAATTGCAAAGTAAGGCTTTGCACGAGTTTCTATAATTTTGAATTGTCAATTAAACGAAAATATTGACCAAAATAGTATAATTGCGGAAATTTTTTTTGTGACAAAGTAACAATCGCCCGCTCGTCAATTTGCATCCCATTCATATCAACCAAAATAGAATTGATATCTTCGTTCATTTTTTTTTAATAAAGAAAAGCAAAAAAACACTAATATTTAAAGTGAAAAGTTACAAAGCAATTTTGAAAAATTGTAAAATACATAAGAGATTTTTTGAATAAGTTTTTATGACTTGGCTATTTTGAAACAAAAAATTATGAACATTATTTTGAATCAAAATAATTTGAATCAGCTATTTTGAATAAATTTATTTATGCGCATTTGCTATTTTGAATAATTTATTTTGAAATTGCTATTTAATTGTCTGCTATTTTAATATAGACTCGGTACAACTTCTCTAATCAAGAATTTAGAATTGTTTAGCGTTGATGATGATCAGATGGTCGCTTTAATTTCAGCAAATTACCCAAATGTTGTAATAAACACAACACTAAAAAACTAGCTAAATATTATGTTAAAAAATCCAAAGCAATCATCGACAAGTATATTTAGAAAATTAATTGGAAATATTATTACTGAAAATGCTGAATGGGCTAAAAGAAATGGGAAAACAATGTTCGAAGACTATGGTCAAGAAATTTACGCTGCTCTAGGTATTATTAAGAATAAAATATTAATAAAATTAATAAAAATAGAAAAATTGAAAAAAAATTTAATTGTTTAAGATTATATTAATTTAAAAAAGAGATGATTTCACTTTGAGTATCTGTAAAGCTTTGTAAAGACAAATTTGTAATGAGAGTAGAAGAAATGATAATCGAGTCTTAAGTGGTAGCAATAGTTCAAGTGATGATGTTTTTATAACTAAACATGATGATCAAGATGAATTAGATGAGACGGATAGTATTATGTGTGAAGAGAATAATGACAGAGACTTGGATTATAACGACCAATCAAATAGTTCAGATCAAAGCATAGTTGATTTTAATAAATTTGATTAAATACTTTATGATTTTAATTAATTTAGTGTATTAGTAGTCTAATTTTTCTAGGTCTTAATATAAATTTAAAATTTGATTTTTCTATATGGACATTTTTTTTATGATTAATATAAGTATTATTTTTTGTGTATTTGTTTTATGTTTCTGTCAAAAAATGTTTTGTTATTTAAAATAATTGTATAACTTCCGATTTAATTTAGTTTTCAAAATTTAATAAAATATTCAAATTGCAATTTTATTTATTTCAATGATACTCTTAAGGGACCTAATCTGCATAAGCATTATGTTTACTTTTTTATTTGAATAGAAAAAATCTAGCAAAAAAAAAATTAGTAGTAAAAAAAAAGTAAATTGATGGGTTAAAAATTAACATCGATGAAATTATTCAAATAACATCAATGAAATTAAGAGAAAAGGTTCATAACTCATCAATGTTGCATTTAGTATTTTTCGTTGGTTTATCATCGTTTTCTCCGAGATTGGGCGGTTTAATCTTCGGTACGGGTCGGGATGGTTAAACGACTTGTGATTAGTGTCTACATCGATTGACGCTGATGTTTTTAAATGATTTAGCGTAATTGGTTCACCATCATCGTGTTTTAAGATTGACTTATGTTAATCTTAAAACACGTAAATGTAATGATAAATCTAAATCTTCTATATCGTCGCATCCATCAAATCACTAAAACAGAACAAAACCATTGTATTTCTTTTTCACAAAACAACAAAAAAAAACACTATGGGATATCTCTTTCAAAATACAACAAAAACAAAACACGTGTTAGTTTCAAATTTTGACTATAAGACAAAATTTTCACGGCTATCACCAATTTAATAGCGTGGCTGCTATTAAATAAAAATAAAAAGCTTGTTGAGCTTCAAAATCTTTATTCTTAAAAAAATAATAATTCTAAAACTAAACAAAAAATAATACAAACAAAATATTTATAGTTCAAGCTGGGACTGGTACCAGGGTACCAGGGGTGTTACAAAAGCAGATAACTCCACTGATTTTAAAAATAAACCATAATCTAGATTATTTTCAGTAACACACAAGCCAATCCAGATAGAAAAAATTTTTTAGATTTGCTTATAAGTTAAAATAAACAATGGTTTCAAGTTAACTGTTTTGACTTTTTATCAATTTTGATCAATTTTTAATTTTCAAACAAAAGTTTACCAAATATTAAAATTAATAAAATTAAAAAGAAATCGTTTTGTATCAATTTTTAGTGTTATTTAGTTAATAAGAGTTTCTTTTTAATTTTAATTAATATTTTAATTTATTATTGTTTATTTTTGATGGTTTTTGTTCGTGTTAATTTTTTTTGAATTCTTGACATAAGTTATTATCGGCCAATTTTTAATCGCTGTCTTTTGTATCATACTCATGATCATAAGATGATCCTCAAAATCATGTTCATCTTCATATTCAAATTCTAATCATCATACTCAAAAGAGTATAATGTTCAAGCTCATCCTCTTTTTTAGTTAGAAAGTATCTGCGATAACTGTAATTGCTGTTTGTGACCAAATCCTGTTCCATAATGCTTTCAATATGATAGTATACTAAGAAGCCTAGGGTCTAGTCGGTTAGGTGAACCATCGTTCACCTAATATGTGAACTAACCTTGTTCTCGGTTTTATGGACAACTGTTTCACCTAATCTAATCCTTGTTAACCTAAAATGTTCTTGTTTTACCTTTTAGGTGAAAATTTTTCTAAATATATGTGTATTTTAAGTTAACTTCATTTATGAAAAAAAAATTATTCTTAAAAGTGAATCCATGAGCAAATGACTGCTCATAAATGAGAAGAAAAATTTTTATGAAATTTTTTTTTCTCATTTTTTATACATATATGTGGTTAACTTATGATACAGATTTATGTGGAAAATTTTCCACCTAAAATATTTACAGTGTATTCTTTTATTTGCTGTTAAAAAGTAACAGTCAAGAAATTAACTCGTGAATTATTAACATGATTTTAATTTCTAAAAATTTTCCAAAATAATTTAATTGGATGTTAATATTTTTTTGCTCTTGTAATAAAATTCGAAATCAACTTTAATGAATTTCAGTACAAAGATAAAATATTTTTTTCTATTTTTTAAGTCAAGAGAAAATTATTAGATTTTCATCTTCTAAATTTAAAAAAACTAAAATTATGGATGATAGTGATCAGCCAATTGCTCAGCCCAATAAAAACAATTCGAACATTAAAAATAGTCATCTCTATGGGCTTGTTGGATTCGCTGGATTGTTCGGAATCTATGGATGGAAAAACAAGGATAGTAAACCTCGTTTTATTCCAATATTCTTTATAATTCCTATTACCACAGCCTTGACTTCTTTGTATCTTTTAGATCGCAAAAAATAGTCAAAAGATACATTTTTTAAAGATTAATTTTAAAATAAAGATTTAGAAATAATTCATAACTTTTTTTTTTATTTATTTTTCTCTCAAATCATGAAACTAAATCATTCTCATAATCATTCAAATTTAATTAAAAAAATATTTTTGCTTTTTTATATAAAATATAACAATTATTTAAGTTGCAACAATCAATAACAAATAGAGCATCTTAATAACAATGAATTTTTATTTTTTCGGATTTTATGACTTTAAAATTTGTTGAGCTCTTTTATGTGCCAAATTAATTCGCATGTCAGACGATTCAACCTAAACAAAACAAAAATAATTAAATAAAATTTTTTAAATTTAAAAAAAATCAATTATTTTTAGCTGTTAGTCAAAAACATGAAAAATATTTTTTAAATTAAAAAAAAAAGTAAATAAACTAATAAAAAGACATGAAATGGTTAAATTCTCAGTTACGTGAAACTATTAAAAATGCAAGAACAATTTAAATGCAACTGTTATTATCGTCTTGATAATCTCATTATTTGTAAAGAGATCCAGTTTTCTCCGGTTGCTCACAGGGTGATCAACAGCGACTGATCCTGTGGCTTATTTACCCCTCATGGTTTACATTGTCTTGGTCCTCTATTTTATTCCTTTTTTACATGTATACTATCATGCATTACACTTGTAAATAAATTTACTGTTGTATACGAGAGACTTTAAACTTTTATAAACTTAACTTAGATAACTAAGACTTATTCATTTTAGATAAATTAACAGCTTGATAATGGTAACTTTGTTTTACTGAAACATAGCGAATTGTTAATAAAGCTTTTCCTAATTATAAATTTTTCATTAACTAAGCTGAGTCGGTTAAGAGAAAAAACTGAGTTTGTAATTTCTTTTCAATTTAATTTTTTTTCAAATAAACAAAACAAAAATTATTAAAAATGATGACGTTACTCGAAATAAATCGATTGAATGTAACATAAGTAAACTATTAGGAACAATAAAGGAAAAAATCTGAGTTTAAAGAAAAATAATAAAAATAACTTCACTATAACTGTTCCAATTTTTGTTAGAAATGAGCGTATTTTTATTTGAAAGTTCTTTTCGATTATTTCAAAAACAAGTGTCATTTTTCATTACTTAAAGTTAAAACTTTAGATATGAACAAAAGCTTACTCAATAAAAAAGTTTTAACTATTGTACTGCTTTCTAACATATTCAGCGAGGCTCTATTCCATTTTTAAAAAACTTGTTTAATTTTTGCTTATGGTGATACAAAATCTAGCCCAGAAACTTGAAAAATTTCAAATTAAATATTTAGACTTTTTTATTCTAAATTTAAAAAAAAATTGATTCAATTTACATATAAAATAAAGGATCTTAAATCAAAATTGAAATATAAAAAAAAAATATATAAAACAATTTAATATAAAAAATTTCTTAATTATCAAAAAAAAAAACTGACTCTAAATTGACTTGGTAAAATAGAAAAAATTAAAAAAAATTGACTAGTAGTTTTTAGTAAATGCTTATCTGAGCAGTTTATTCGCTCGTTTGTTAGCGTTTGTTACTCTCGAAGTATTCGATTCAGTCTGTTTTTATTTTAAAATAAAATGTGAGTTAGTAAATATTAGTATTAAAGTGTTAATAATAAGTCTTACTTTGAGGTCAACACGGCTAATTAATTGATTTTGTTGTTCGATTTCATTACCCATATCAATGGCCATATTTCTCAAATTACCAATCATACTTGATACTTGAACTAAATTCTCGTCCATTTCATCCTCTCGTGCATCGTTTGTTATTCGATTGACAAAACCTTTACCAGCTGGACCAGTGTCACCAATAATTCGTCTTGGACCATTTTGATTTAATTTACCATCTTCATTGTTCTTCCATGTCTTGTTATAATCGTCTCCTTTTTCGAAATTTTTAGTCTTTTTCCACGGAAGAACACACAGACCACAGCATTGTTCTAAGCCTTCTAGATTTTTCTCAGCTTCTTTCATTTCTTGGTTAATGCGATCAGCTCCCTCTTCAATACGATCTAATTGTTCGCCTTGTTCGTCTAACATAACCAAGGTTTTTATACCGGCTTCTTTACTCTCTTCGAGTAATTGAACCATTCTACGCGTGCTCTCCAATGACTAGACAACAATTTTAAAAAATTTTTAATAAATTTTTCTTTTTTCTTAAATTTTGGTTAATGAAAAACTGGGGGACGTTGGGTCGATAGACAGAGTCACTCATCCGAGATACTTAATGACTGCGAACTCGACTCTTAGACTACGACTTGGCTTGGAACCCCGAAACCAAGCGATACTTAACTTCGTTTTTCATAACTAATTTTAAAACAACAACAACAAAAAAAAAACCTCTGAAGCTCCATTTTCAATTTGTAATTGAATTTGTTCAGTTTCAGTTAATGGTATTGGCTTGCCATCAGGTCCTAGTTTAACATTAGGATCTTGAGTTTTTGCATTTTTAGAATCTGACGGCATTTATTAACAACTACAGTACAAATAAATAAAAAAACAAATCAGGTTTAGTAAATTTCAACTAGTTTATTAAAACAAAAAAAAAAGAACAAAACGAAATAAGTAATAACAAGAAATAACGAAATTGCACGAGGGGATCAAATATTTTAATTTTTTTTCAAAAATTAATAAAAAATGAGTATATAGAGGAAAAATCAATAATCTAAGCTCTTTTTCTTTTTGATTATGAAACACTAGAACTTGAAAAAAACTTAATTGACATCAACTTTCATTTAGACTTTAATTTGAATCTAATTTAAATATTTAAAATAATAAAAAGATCTAAACTAAGGTCTTTGTTTTTATACATTGTCACTTGTCAGATACTTGGAAAAGAAAAAAACATGGATTATCTTTTTTAAAGCCGACAAATAATAATCAACTTTGAAAATAATTTCTATTTTTAAGTCGATAAAATATTCCGAAATAGCGGAAATAAATAAAAGCTTTATTATATATGAACTCCCAATGGAATTTTAAACAAAATAATAACACAATCAAAAATAACAAAAGGAACTTTTATTTATTTGAAATAATTTTGCAAATGAATCCTTTTTGTTAATTTATTTATTTTATTTTTTTGTTGATAACACTTTCTTTTGTAATGATAATTGTTCTTTTATTTTTTAATATCGCCGCTTTTGTTTAGCAAGTTAATTTTATTTAAAGAGTTTTAACTATCTATTGTTATAAAAGAAAAGTGGTTGTTTAATTAAAGATACACTCATATAAATTTTTGTCAATGGAACATAATTATTGATGAGTAACATAAGAAAATACGTGCCTAACAATGTTTCAGCATTTGACAAAACATGACTTATCTACAAAACGAAAAAAAATGAAATTCCTAAATTTGTGATCATATGGTTTGTAAATTTTTTTTAGATGGTAAGTTTTTTTATAGAAATTAAAACAAATCTCTGATGTGTTCCTAAGTCACAACATTAGTCTCCACAAACATTTTCTATAGTCCTTAACCATACATAGCACCAAGTCAAACGGTTATTGTAGAATTTACAAAGTTTTGTTAAAGATTCAATATAAATGCCAAGTTTTTTTTCAATTAGATTTTTTTGATCTTCAACTTTACATGAAAAGAACCAGAGAATGAAAGTTATGTTCTTTAAGAAATTGGCCTCAAATCAACTCACTTACGGAGAAAAAGCTGTTTTACTTCTCTGGTATTAACTAAATTTTGCACAAGAAACGATTTACTATTTTGTTTTAAAAAAACTAAAATTATTTTTATTTTATTTGCTTGAAGTCATTTTAGTTCAAAAATTTTTGTTGAGATTTTACATTTTAGGATAGGACAAAGTTACTGTGATTTTGAATTAATTTCAAAATTACTTGTAATTTTTGTATATAAATAACTGCATTAAAAATTTTTAATTTTTTAGTTTTAAAAACAAAACATTATTTTTAAGAAAAATTTTATTCCTTGAAAATGACAACTTCGTTTGACGAAACGTCGGAGCTTGAATAAAATATTTTATCAGAAAAAAGAACTTTGTTTTTATTTTATTTTCTTAATTTTTTTTTAGTTTAGAAGACAAAATTTTTAATTTAGGTAGAATAAAAGGATATAAACAGTTTTATTCTTCGAGTTTAAGTAAAGGGCTTATTCAGGGTTGATTTCAAAGAACATAACTTTCATTCTCAGTTAATGAAAACCGAAAATTTTTAGAGTGGCTTTGAAAGGAATTCTTTAAAGATAATTTAAATATTTTAGTACGAATATCAACAAATTTTTTTCAATATACAGTCAGACCTCGATGTTGTCAACCTTGTCAAATTTTAATTCAACCTCAAAGATTCGTCAAATATATCACGTATTTTGCAAAACAAAGACAAGATTATTGCAATTTCTGAATCTCACGATTCACCATTCAAAAAAACCTTAAAAAAACGAAACTTGATTACATCGATAATGCATTGCGAAATTTTTATGCCAATTGTAACGAGAAAGGCGTTGCCGTTAATTCAGAAACCTTAAAGCCTTTTTATAACTTTACATGTCATTTTTATGACTTATTTTTTACAACCTTTGTTGACAACTTCGAGTTTATCAATATTTGTTTTTGTCAACGATTTTCGTTTTACGCAGGCCGTTGACAAAATCGAGGTCAGACTGTGTCTTTAAAAAATAGATTGCAACTCTGAAGCTTCGATTTCTTGTCTTTTTTTTTAAAAGAAAATATTTGATAAAATAGAAATAAATTTGCAAAACAAATTAACTTTTAAATTCATAAGGAATAAAAATACGAAAAAAGTTAATTAATTTTACATTTATTTCCATTTACTTTAGGATAAGAATCATCATGATCATTATCTAAAAAGTACTACGTTTTGGCAATCTCAATTACCATTTTCAAGCATAAACATAAAAAATATGAATTTAGAATAAAAACAGAACTCTTACATCTTAATAAAATCAATTAAAATTGTTAAAAGTTTTCCATTGTTAAAAGTTTAAACAAGTCACTCTAAGCTTGAACATTTAATTTTAGTTTGAAAATTTTCGGATTTTTGTGAATGAGTTTAAAATTTCTAATTTCAGTTTTAATTTAAAAAAGACTTTTTTTACGGAAAAGTTTTTAAATCGTAATATTTTGAAATAAAAAGTCTTGTTTTGAAAAGTTTGCTTTACGTGAATTTACGAGCACACAAATTTTTTTTTTATTTGACATTTTTTAGAATTGATGGTATAACTAAAACAAACATCAGGTTTTGTAATAGTAATAACTTTTGTTTGGATTTTATCGATTTATCAGTAACTAAATAATTTTTGAATTTATTAATTTTTTTTTATTAAAGTTAAACTCGTAAAGTTTCCTTTATTAAGTTTGACAAAAAATTTTTTTTAATATTCCTTATTAGAAATTTCGACAGGTTAAAATTTTCTTTTTTTTATCATAGAAATAAGCAAATTTCTATGATAAAAAAAAACGCTCTATCCTGCGCTTATTTATTCTTATTGAATTATAATGCCGTATTTATGTAGTTATGGAGTAGAATTATATTTTCTGTAGTAAAAATTTTAAAGTAAAAAACAAAGAAAAAAAATTAATTTGAAAATCAAAATATTAAATTATAATGTACTACTACATTATCTCGCAAATTTCCGATACTACTAACTCAAAATGGCTTTGTAAAGTAAATTTCAATTCATTTAGATTGCTTTTACATTTGAATAGTACCTGATAAAGTTATTCTGTAAAATTTTACAAAGAGGAACGATATAAAAATCTGTGTATCTTTTGTAAAATTTCCATAAAAAAGAAAAAGGCTTTATATTCCTTCTGCAACGTTTTTGCAAAATATTCTCAAAAACCAAATTTTGATTTTTAGGTTTGAGAATACATTTTAAAGTTGCAAAAAACAAATTTATTGTTGTCAAAAAACGACATCCTCACTATTACTATTTGCTTTTTTCAATTTTTTTTTCTAATATTTATAAAAGTTACATTATTTGATTTAATTTTTAGAAACATTTTTTTGTAAATTGTAAATAGTAATAGTAATAGAACTTTCTTTTGCCTTTTTGCAGAACAACAGAAAAATTGTTACAATTTTATATCTTTAATAGATAAAAACTTGAATAAATTATATAAGCTTTTAATTTATTTTATCCTAATTGATTGTCGGGTGATTGAGCAAATCTCCCTAGCTACAGTACAATCCAAAACAAAGTTAGTGACCCTGATTATACAGAACATACACAAAATAATACCAAAGCAGAAACAAAACCATACCGAAACAGAGACATTTAAAATGGTTCTGTGCCAGTTTTGTGTATGGTCTGTTTAAATATTGTTTAAGTTTTCGTTAACTTTGTTTCGGATTTTACTGTAGGAGGGGCTAATTAAAGTCTATCGAGTCTTACATTTGATTACAACAGGCTATAAATAAATATTGCTCTCTAGATAAATAATTCTCTAAACCTACCTTAATATATTTTAGATCTATTACGACATAACAATAATATCAAGATGAGCAGCTTTCTGAATTGGAATAGATTTATTCCATTCAATATGTAACAGAAATTCACATAGCCACATGAGCTTAAACGCATCTTTTTAAGGCGAGTACATCATAAATTAAGAATTTCAAAAAAGAAATTAATAATAATAATAATACCAAAAAAAGCTGAAACAAGTTTAACTTGTAATAGTATGAGTTCAGTGAACCATACTTTATCAGCTATCTTTATTTTTCGGCCGTATCTAAACAATTTTTGAAACAATTAGTTGACTTGGCTTTTATAGCTTGATCTGACAATCTATTCCATTTTGGGACAATCCTGTTTGACTGGCTATATTTTCTCAAATTTAAAGCCTTTTTAAAACCTCATCTTAAACATTTATGGTTTTTTAGAATATTAATTCTATTTAAAAAAAAAAACATAGAAATAAAATGAATGTCATGATAGTTCTAATATAAAGAATATCTAAGATTATAAACAGCTTAAACATTTCGTGCATTCATTATAAGAACTAAATTTCCAAAGATATCAATTAATCTATTTTAATTTTATTTTCTTCTAAAATGTATCCTATTTAATACTAAAAAAATAAAAAAGAAACATTTTAGAATTAGACAGCATTATGAGAGATTAGTAAATAATGTTTTGAAAATTTCGGATAAGGAAATTCCTCGACTTAAAACTACAAATTAACGGATGTAGTAAATTTTCATGAATCTTAACAAAAAAACCATAAAAAAACCATATTTTTCTATTTGAAATTTATACATATTAATTAATCATGACGATTAACTATGATACTAATCAGTCTTTAAAAATAAAAAAAATTTACATCTCTATTTTAGACTTATCTATTATACTTATTTAAAATGACAATTATTAGACATAATAAAAATTAATTTTATTTCTATTGTGTCTTAAATACACATTTGTAGAAAATAAAAAATTTATGTAAAGTAAATTTGCTTGGAAGAGAATAATTAATTTTTTTTCTTTATTTACAAAATTAGACACTATATTTTTTTTATATTATCAAGTGTTAAACATATCTTCTTCTTCTTTTTTTATTTTATTTTATTTCTTCAATTTCGTTATTAATAGTCGAAAATGATC
>NTPY01000572.1:22536-42399 GCA_002922825.1 Brachionus calyciflorus
AAATTTAAATTAAATCTATAATGATTAGATTAAAGCACTTTCTTTTTTGTTTGCTAAATAATCACTAACATGCAAATCAACGAGGCAATATTAGGTACTTTAGTAGTAATCAGTAAAGTTAGAAGCCTTCATTTTTTAATTATGTTATATATGAATCACGTTTTTTATGTTAATAACTAATACCTAGATTTAATGATAATTAAAAATTTTATATTTTTCTTTACAGTTGCATAATTTACACTTCAAGAAAGCAATATAATTATTTTGATCGAATGACTATGAAGTCCATTTCTATTCACTCTTTTTAATTCAGCATTTACGGAATAAAATTGATGAAGACTAACATCTTTTCGATTTACAATTTTTAATTATTTTTTCTTTGTAAAATTACTTTTATTTTTAGACATTTTTATTACATAAATAAACGGGTTTGTTTTCTGAATAAAACAATATTCAAATTGCAAACTGAAATAAAATTGATATCTTTTAATTTTGCATTTCAAATTTAAATAGTCATACTTTTGCGTGACATTACCAGAATTTTTATTTTTTGAGGTAAATCAAATCCATCATCGAGCCTTGTTTTACACCTTAAAATAACCTTAAGTTAAATTTCGGAAATTTATCTAAAAAATCGTATTATTTCAAAAAAAATGAAATTTAAGCTTCCAGAACTTGCTGGACTCAAAAATATTTTTAAATGAGTTTACGGTAAAATTAGTGTCCAAAGAATTCAATTTTTTAAAAAAGTAGTATTCTATTTTTATTGCAAATTCATTTGAAAGCGTATGACTGAGTTCTAAATGAGCTATTTCTCGCTTAAAAAGCTTTCTTAGCGAATTCCATTTTCTAATAAGAAAGAACGAGTGTTTAATTTGTCAAAAATATAAAAATTTTGTAGTCATCATCTTTGATTTCAACTACTCTTCTAAAGTCCATATAATTTAGCTGTGTTTATACTTGTTGGCTAAACAAGTTATAAATTGGAAAATTTTTTTTTCAATTAGATTAATTTTGATAATAAAAAGACCAGAGAATAGAACTTAGGTTCTAGATAAATTATGATGCAAATCAAACCCGAATTAACCCCTTACTTAAATTCTAAAAAAAATTCTATTCGGTATAAATATTAAAACACAATTTTAAAGAGAACAGAAAACTTATTTAAAAAAAATTAAGTCATAACATTAAGCCACTTCAGGAAGTAGAAAAAATGTGTCAATTTATACTTTAGAAAAAATTTATTCCGTAAAAAAATAGCTCTTAAAAGATGAATTGAAATGATTAAATAGAAATAAACTTCACAGTCCCGTTTTTTTTCTATTTTAGAAGACTAAGCGCTAACATTGATATAGGCTTTTTCTGAGTAAAATTGTGCATCAAAAAAAATTAATAGAAAAAAATACTTGCCAATTGCTCAGATTTAAAATCACAATGCTTAATTAATTGTAATTTAGAATCTTGTTTATTATTTTAAGAGATTTCAATTTAAATAAATTATTAAAAAAAAGTACAAAACAATCCATAACAAAGTTAGCTAAAAAATGGACAATGTTTACACAGCCTGGAAACAATTTCTAAACAAAACCGACAAGTAGAACAAACATTTTAAATACGCCTCTTTTTAAAAACTTAAACAAATAAATCATTTCTAAATCTGTTTTGAATCAATTTTTGCTCCATGTTTTAAAATTTCTATTTGTTGTTCAGGTTTTGTGTATATTCTGTTTTAAACACTTTTGAAACAGATCGTTTACTTTGGATTAAACTTGTATTGTAGCTATGACAAAGAAAAAATATTCAGAAAAGTTATTTTTATGAAATTAGAAATAATTCTTATTATTTTTAGTTTTCAAATAAATGCCTAGCAAGTTTAGTTGCACAATTAAAAAAAACGATTTTGAAAAATTCATTGAGAATTTTTCATTTTGGAGAGATTTATAATTTAAATTTGGAAAAATATTCTCATGAGTTGGTGAAATCAAACCTTTTCGAATGTTTAAGGGTTTATAACACTTAATGCATGCTCTAAACATGAAATCACGTTTTTGTAGACCTTCTTTTTACACTCAATGCGGCACTAATTTCGTGCTTTTTTTTATAATATAAAAAAAACAAAAAAGAAATTAAAAATAAATATTGATTTAAAAGGGTTTTTTCTTTCAACACGCATTTTTAAACCCGTTTTGACTCAAAGTAAAGGCATTTTAGGCAAATTACATAAGTCTATGTTGCAAAAAGTCACATAACATAAGTAAAATGTTATTTAGTACAAATGTAGGTCAGTTAAATAAAAAGGACTTTAGCCTATTTTTTTATTGGCAAAGTGTTTATTTTGCTCAAAAAATATAAAAGAATTAACTGGGCAATTTAGTGTGCGTATTTAAAAAATTTAAATAAACAAACTTATTTTTCATTTAAATTTTTGTTTCTTAAAAATTCATTGTAATAGTAATCGCTTTGTTAAACATTTTATTTTTATGAGAAAAAATAACAAATCGAAGTTTGAGCAAAATCAAGACTTTGTCTTTTTTATTCGTTTAGAAATTAACCGTATTCATTACTTATTCAGGCAAATTAATATGAGTATTTAAACCAAAAATAATTGTGAAAAAATGTTTGTTTTTTACTTTTTTTCGGCTTTTTCATTCTTTTTGATGATTTTTTTATGTTCTACGTATTTTACCTGCTTGAAATTAGAGAAAAAGGAATTTCGAAAAGATAATTTTCTAAAACCGTTGAGACGAACCTTAAAAATTCGAATCGATGTTTAAATTGATTTTTTCGGGGAATAAATATTTTTACATTATTCAGCGTGCTTTTTTAGGCTAGAATGTGAAAAAAAAATTAAACCTTACACTATCCACTTCGGGCTATCTCTTGGGCGCCCAAAGTACTTTTTTTTCACTAAAATGGAAATCAACTGAAAAAAAAAACTCAAGGAAAATTTCGATTATAAATTCGAATTCAGCATCAAAAGTTGAGATAGTTTATTATTTTTCAAGTTTTTTTCTAATTCTCAGATAAAGTTGTCGAAAAAATTAGATTTTTGCGAGTTGTTAGTAAATTATATGAACAATTTTAAATTTTTTTGAACTTTGTTTTTGTTCATAAAATTAAATTTCATTTTTTTGAAAAATATTTTTTGAGCAGCTTGCTTCTTAATAATTAATTAAATATACTTCTAATACATAATATGCTGACTCAAATTCAATTGTAGAAAAAGAAATTAGTAGAACAAAAAAATTAGCATATTTTTTTAAAGATTTTGACAGGGGTTTCTACTTTTTTTTTTCTACATTTTTAGTGTCTCCTTTGTTTGATTTCTACCAAATATAATTGATTGAGTCAAAAATAATCCGGTCAAAAAAAATCCTGTCTAAAAAAATCAGTTTTAAAATAATCCTTTTTTATAAAAATCCATTTAAAAAAAAGCTACTTTGAAAAAAATCCATTTTTAAAAAAATCCGTCGTTCAAAATCAGCAGGTCTAAAAAAATCCTTTTTAAAATTATCCGGCCAAAAAATCTAAAGCTCAAAAATTTTTATAATATTTATAAGTAAGTGCTAAATGAAGGAAATGCATTGTCGGTTTACATAATTACGGTTAATTTACCATAAGCGCGATACTAATCGGACAATGATACAATTCTTTTTCCAAAATTTAATACTAATTTTTAAACTTCAAAATTGGGAAAAACGGACTTACTAAGACTTGATAAAGCTTTTTTTATTTTAATTTTGCATTTAATTGCATTAATTTGCATTTTTTTTTCGTATTTCCTTGCATTTTTTATCGAAAAAAACCTGCAGATAAAGAATTTTCAGATGATATTTATCAAAAATATCAACCAATTTACCAGACATTTTGAATTATTTTATAGAAAAAAAAGATATGGACAATAATTTTTCTTTTAAAAAGGAACGTAACGAGTGAAGAATAGTACAAAAATAGAAAACTTGTATCGCTTTCGAGAGAATCACTAAGTACCAAAACTACCCTATTGAATTTGAAGTTTTCTTTTAAAATCATTTTGCGAAAGGGTCCTCGTGGATTTCACTTTTAGTCGGACTTTTTTAAAACAAGATTATTTTAAAACCTGACTTTTATAAGACCGGATTTTTATAAAACTCGATTTTTTTGAAATAGATTTTTTTAGATACAAGATTTCTTTCGAATGGATTATTTTAAATTGGATTTTTTTAGACCGGATTATTTTAGACTGGATATTTTTAGACTTTACCATATAATTTCGACAATTCTTTGTACCTTATTTTTCGATTTTATTATATCCCCTTGGAACTTATTTTGAGTTTCGTAATAGTAATAATCGACTATACATGTTTGAGATTGAGTCGATATAAAGAAAAATGCTTCTCTCATTTATTTAATAGCATTATAAACTTGTTTTTATTTAATCTTTATTTAAAATTGCCATAAGCCAATATTTTTAACAAAATCTTCAAATCCTAGAGTAAAATTTTCGAATAGAAGCATCACAAAGTCTTAATTTATAAGAGAAAAACAAAAATTTTATCCTTTATAAAACCTAAAAAAGACGATAATCAACAATATGATTTATTTTTAAAAAAAATTATAAGAATTTCAACTTATTCACTCGCTTCTTATTTGAATTAAAATACATAGTCTACTCAATTAATAAAGAAAAGCTTTATTTCTATGACTAAAAAGACCAAATTAGTCATTTAACTTAGTTATTCTTTCGAAATAAAACTAAATAAATACCAATTAAATACATTTATAATTAACTATATGAAAAAAAAATCAATATAATTTGATTATAAAACTTTACAATAAAAAATTATAAAATTGTAAATGTCTTTTTCGACTACTAGATAAATATTAAAAAGCATTCGAATTACTTACGGAAATATTCACTTGAAATTGAGCATACAGAAACCAAAAAGAAAATAAATGAAAGAAAAAAAAATGAATTTTTTTCGTCGTCACCAACAAAAAAAAAAAGAATTATTAAAATTCTCGTGATTTTATCTATTTCTTTATTTGATTAAAAAATTTATGATATACTTTAAACCCCAAGAGAGTATATTTTCAAAAGAAAAATGCAAATTTTTTATATCAAATTGCAATTTATAATTCTGTTTCTTGTCTATAGAATTCTGTTTTCAATTTTAAAATCAAGCCAAAATAAAATAAAATAATGAACAGAACACCGTTGATTTTATTTTATTTTGTTATTGTTGTTTATGACATTAAAAAATAAAATAATTTAATATTATTTCCTCATTTAATTTAAATTTTATTGTTGATTTAACATCAATATCCGACAACTGTTACTTTAAAATATTAATTTCTTAATTCAAGCGTATCTAAAAAAACTCTTAACAAAAAAAAATTTATTGATTTTTTTTCTATTTTACTCCAAATAAACTTTAAATAATTGATTCAGAATTCCTGATCGCTTTGGAACAAAAATAAATAAACGCTCTTAAGTTATTGTTTAAACTTGAAAATAAATTATGTAAAAAATTCAAAAATTTATTTTTCATTTTTTGAAAAAAAAAATTTTGTTGTAACTACCAAAAATGAAAATTTTTGATTTTTCACCAAAAAATTTAAGAAATGACTTTTTACCCAATTTACTCAGCGAATGGCTAAGGGCCTATGAGACTGATGGAATATTTAAATTTAAGCTAGACGATCAAGTACCAACTAAATATTTAGACGGAAAGTATTCGTTTATTCTTCAAAAAAATTCCAAACGTTACTCAGAGAAACGTCCAACTGATATTAAAAAATCAACATTTATAAGTCCGCCATTTGACCCGAGCAAATTTAACTTCACTAAAATCAGCCCTAATGAAGTAGTCTTTTAAAACTATTACCATTTTTTCAAAATTTATTTTAGCAATTTTTTTTTTTAAAGCATTTGATCAAATTAGTAAATTTAGACGAGCCAGATGATTATGAAAATTTAATAATTGTAAATAATAGTCCAATAGAAATTGGACATAGTTTAATTTGTCCGAAATTTAACGAAAGGAAAAATCAAATTTTAGATGAATATTCAATTAAGCTAGCTTGTCACATTTTAGATTTGACTTTTTCGAACAATTTTCTCATTGGTTTTAATAGTATTGGTGCTTATGCTTCTGTTAATAATCTTCACTTGCATTTATATGATATTAGAGAGAATTCTGAGTTTAAAATAAAACACAAATATTTGTTTCCAATTCAAAATGTTAAAAGTGCTAAATTGATTAAAGAAGGCTTGTGGTTTGTAGATTTTGATGATTATTATAGACCATGTTTTTCAATTGAGTTTAGTGATTATGAAACAATTGAAAAATTTGCTCAAAAAGTTTTTTTAATTACGGATTATTTGAATAAAAATGATATACCTCATAATGTTGTATTTGTTAAATCAGACTCTTTTAAGGATTCAAAAATTACTATTAAGAGTTTTATATGGCCAAAGATTATATCACATGGTAATTTTGATTTAAATTTTAAACTTTAAGTTTTTGTATTCATTTTTTTTAAAGATATACCTCAGAATGAGAAAAATTTATGCTATGCAATTACTGAAATGAGCGGACATTTTATATCGCCATTTGATGATGATTATGAAAATTTAGATGAAGATTTTATAGTTGAAATGAGTAAATATGTTCAGCCAGAATATGATGAAATTATTCGTATTAAAGATGAAATTTTAAGATTGTTTTAAAATAAATTTTATTCGATTATAGGTTTTTTATTTCGTCCAGGGAATCAATGGAATTTTTTTTTACAAGGATTAACTTTATGTTGAGTTGTTTTGATTTAAAACACTCTGTAAATATTTAAAGTGTAATTTTTTTTTCATACCATAAATTTCAAACTTTCTTTTTAAAAAGTTGTCTTTCAAATTTTAATATTTTTGTCCAGAGTTGTTACATTTTGTTGCAAATTAAAGATATAAGAAAAGTATAAAAAATTCTAGGTATGCGGCGAATTCAAGACTTTCGAAATCGACCGATTTTTATTTTTTATTTAGTAATTCCGAGAATAATCAAAAAAATCTTGACACATTTTATTGATTGGCTAAAAATTTTTAAATATTTACAAGCTTTTTTAACTAGTTTTATTGTTTTAAAAGTTCTATTTGATTTAAATTAAATTTGAGTTGAGGAAGAGGAAAGGAAAAGAAACGTAAAAGTTAGTTTTAATTTGTACTGTATAAGTTGTCTCACGCTCTGTCATTTTTACTAAAATTTTTAAAAAAAAATTTAGAATGGGCTTTTTTTCCACAAAACAAATGCTGATTTGATTTTTGTTTTTATTCTAAACTTTTGAAACATACTGTTAAAAGAAGAACTGAAATAAAATGTAAAAAACCGTGTCGAAGATAGCTTTTATCTGTAATGTTTAAAACAGTAAAAGAAATTCTAAAAAAAATTCTAAATAAAAAGAAGAGTAAAATGAGATTTAGTTTGTCGCGGCCAAAAAATAATATAGCCTTGCTAGTACCGGTCCATGAAAAATGTGGTTCTAGAAAAATGACGGTACGTGTTTAAGAAACACAAAAATTTTTTACCCGAGACAAACAAAATCTCAATAATTAGTGAAAAATTTCAACATTATACGCTTAAAATTAATCAAATAAAATAAAAATGAAAAATTTTATAATTTGGAAAAACTTTATTAACAATTCGCGACGTTTCGGTAAAACGAATTTACCATTATCAAGCTGTTAATTTATCTAAAAGGAAATAATAGGAAAAAACAAGGAAAATTTGAAAATAAAATTAAAAATAAAAATAATAGAAAAAAAATTATAATATTTCAAATTTGAAACATAAAATTATTAGTGGGGTATTTTTGCAATTTTATGTAATTGCATCGTCTCTTAACAAATGATAATGGTAACTTCGTTTTACCGAAACGTCGCGAATTGTTAATAAAGTTTTTCCAAATTATAAAATTTTTCATTTTTTTATTTTATTTGATTAATTAGTGAAAAGAATTTTGATTCACTCGTTAGAAAAGTTAAAATCAATTAAAAGGTAACGCTCATGATACGGTAACGGTACGCTCACGCTCATGCCTTTATTTCAAAGCAAGTGCTGTATGTCGTGTAAAACATTAACAAGAATAGGTTTTATTCTTTAAATTATTGACACAGCTTGAGTTATTTTTTATTTGTTTGAAAAAGATGATTGTGCATTTATGTCACATTTTTTACTTGCAAAATTTTCAAAACATTCACATATTAATTGAGGTATCGTTAATCACAGGCCTCTAATCCGAGCTGGGATTGAAGCAAACTTTTTGACTTGAGAATAAAAGAAATTTGATTTGATTTATAAGGAAAGAGAAAAGGGAGGACCCCCTAGTTTTAGGTATTTTTGACCCGTTTGCAATCCTTTTACATGTATTTTAGGGTAGGTTTGAGGTCAGTTTGAGGTAGGTTTGAGACTTTTTGCCAAATATAAGAAGAGCTATCTAGGACCCCCTAGTTTTAGGTATTTTTGACCCGTTTGCAATCCTTTTACATGTATTTTAGGGTAGGTTTGAGGTCAGTTTGAGGTAGGTTTGCAACCACCTAATCATTTCCAATTTGGTAAATGGTAAACGCGTAAGACAAGGAATTTCCGACATTTGACCCAGGAGCGTGGGTTCTAAGAATTTAATGTTTGCAACCACCTAATCATTTCCAATTTGGTAAATGGTAAACGCGTAAGACAAGGAATTTCCGACATTTGACCCAGGAGCGTGGGTTCTAAGCATTTAATGTTTGCAACCACCTAATCATTTCTAATTTGGTAAATGGTAAACGAGTAAGACAAGGAATTTCCGACATTTGACCCAGGAGCTTGGGTTGTTTAACCCACGTCGACGGCCGTAATTTGGATGGGCCGTCGACGTCGAGGTTAAACAACCCTGATAAAAACTTTTGTATTAAAAATTTAATAAAAGGAATCAGACACGCTACAGGTCACAGAAATAAGGAGGTCACAGAAACGGCCAGGTAACAGAAAGAAGCTCTTTAAAAAAAATATATCTTGAAAATGGTAAACGCGAAAGGAAATAAATAAAAAGTTTTTTGACTCACTTCCGTGGGCTGTTAACCGAAGTCGACGGCCGTTTTTTGGATTTTGGAAATAGGGGGCCCAACCTTCTCTTTCATATTTTTGTGAAAAATCCTCAAACCTCCTTCAAACAGTCTCAAACCTACCTCAAACCGACCATAAAATACATAGGAAAAGATTTCAAACGGGTCAAAACTACCTAAAAATAGGCGGCCCAACCTTCTCTTTCATATTTTTGTGAAAAATCCTCAAACCTCCTTCAAACAGTCTCAAACCTACCTCAAACCGACCATAAAATACATAGGAAAAGATTTCAAACGGGTCAAAACTACCTAAATATAGGGGGCCCAACTGACTTTTCTACATTTTGGAAAATTTTATATCCTTTTTCCCAGTTGAAATCTTCTTGAGCAGTTTTGACCTGCTTGGCGATAGGTGTATTAATTCGATACTGTTGACTCATTTACAATATCCATTGCCAGAACAATTTCAAATTTTTTAAATTTTTTTTCTTAATTAAATTTAAATATTTAACTATAAATTTTTTTTTAATTAAAGCTAAAATATAGTCTAAAGAAAAAATTTGGAACATTTTCTTAAGTTGCAATATTTTTTTATAATACTACTGCTATCTTTTTCGAATGGAATTTCTTTTCATGGAATCAACTTATTTTTCAAATATCAATTTATCTGTTAGGACTAAACCCTTCCGCCAAAAAGAGTAAATATTTAAAGACCATACTTGCTCAAACAACACTGAATTCCAATTGAAACACTGGTTTCGCTCCCTTAATAATGTAATTTGGCATATTTTTCTTAAACCATCTTCTGACACATATTCGATTATCAATTTGAATTTTACTGTCATCATTTCGACTTTATGATTTTACCTTCAGACATAAACCCCTTCTTGCTATTTTATTGTGCTTTTGAAAAGCGAGTTTTTCGAAAAGCATATTTTCATTCTAACTTGTTTCCTAGAAATATTCTCGAAAGAAGCCGATGGTTTTTTTCATTATGATATTTTTCGGTCATGTGTAAGAACATGTGATGATGACGTTCTATTTTTTTTTAAACTAACCTACTAGTTTAGGGTCATTGTTGTTAGTTCATTTCTGAAGATTTATTTATGATTTTGTTTGTTTGTATCTATCAATTTTTGTTTTTTACACATGATTATTTCCTTATTAACCCTTAACGTACCGCTTGTCCATTTTTCGAGATATCAAAAAATTGATAAAATTTTTGAATTTTTCGTCAAAATTGTTATGCCGTTAGTTAACGACAATTGAGTCCGAGAGGATTAAATAAAAGAGGTTATTAAATTTGAATTAATTTTATTCAAAAAACGAGAGAGAAATTAGTCTTTTCTTTATTTCAATTTCTAGCTTCTATTTATATTGAATTGAAAGAGAGAAATACATAAGAAGAAAAGAAAGAAATAATGTTTACTATTGTTGGAGCACAACAAGGCTCCCTTATTAAAAAGTGTCGCTCCGAGACTCTAAAATTGTACTCTAAAGCTTCTAAATTTAAATTTGTACAAAAAACATAATGCATAAATAAAAAACTAAACAAAATTTTTATGGTCAAAAAAACAAAACTATATATTTAAGCTTCTAAATCATTTTATTCTTCTTGATCTAACAAAATAAATGAACTTGATACTGAAAATAAATCGACTAAAGTTGTATCATCAGCTTCTAATTCTTTTCTAGAGTACCCACAAATTGAACCATCTTTTGCTCTAACTTCTCTTAAACCAACTAATGCATCCCAATCATATCTAGTCCAAGCTTCTAATGTATCAGCCTTGCACAAACGTTCAAATTCGTCCTTTGTTATCAACATATCCGATGGGTTCTTTTTGATTTTACTTGGATCAATAGGGCCACATTTAAAATCAGTAGTTCTTACAGTTTTTTCGGGTTTACTAAAAAATATACTTTCCGAGAATCCTTTATATTCGATGTTCAAAATCGGGTCATTTTTTGCTTTGGATTCTATTCGTAATGGGTCATATTTGTCTAATACTTGCTCGCCATCAAAGTCTATTAAATTCAATACTTTGTAAACTGGGTCTTCTAAACTCTTACATGCTTGATTCGAACTATTATCAACTTTTATTAGCAGAGATGTTTCATCCGTTTGAATTGATCTATTAGTAAAATTCACTTCGGTCTGAGTTGTAATCGAATTACTTGTCATTTCAGTTTGAGTCGATGCATTTCGGCAAATTAAACGCTCACGATTTTGTGCTTGATGCGGTTTTGTGATTTTTCGATTGAAAATAAATTTAAGTTTATTATTCGTTTCAGTTGGCCAATTCGTACCATCCAATATATCAATCACTTCTTCGTGGACTTTTGTATTACAAAATCTTAAAAATACTGTTTGCTTATTCGCCTTAGGATCCATGTGTAGCTTACAATGATGAATGTAACCCCATTTGTTAGTAAATCCATTTTTGTCGATTATTTTTAACAAGTCCAATTCCAAACGTCTAGCAGTATTATATCCATGGTAAATAAATGGCACTTGTTGAATAACAATGTCACGAATAGAAAAGTCGAGGCTACTTAAATCACACTTGCAATAGTTTGTCGCCATAATGATTTAGAATTACAATTTTGTCTAATTTTCTAATGATTTCTTACTCTTTGGTTAATTGTAAAAAAATACTTTTTTTTTTTTTTTTATTTTTTGAAATTTTACATAAATTTTAAAAATTTAAATTTAATTTAGGAATTTCCTAAAATTTAACAAAATGACAAATTTAACAAAACTTAAGAATATAACGATGCTAAATATTTTGTCCAAAATTTACTAAGTTATTAAACTAATTTAATATTCGATTTAAAGTAAAATTTTGCTATTATTAAAAAATGAATTAAGGAATACCGACTTGTAAACGATCGGGTTTCTTTCGATTACGAGTACTTATTCTTAAATTAATCTTATCAGTCTCATTTGGAATTTTTTTCTTATATTTTCGGTTTGTTTTCTTAGTATAGTATGGTCTATAAGAATTATCGATTACTCCTGGTGATTTTTCCAAATTTTCCGAATTATTATTTTCGATGCTTAAACCATCTTGTTTGTCAAATCCACCAGGTTGCTCAGAAGATAAATATAGACTGTTTTCAACATGATATTCCCTTACACAAGATAATTTTGGTTTCAAATATGTGTTAAGTTCTATTTTATTGCTCTTTCTCTTAATTTTCTCGGTTTTATTATTACTAAATGTTGGAGTAACATTTAAACTTGAATCACTTTTTGATAAATTGCCAACATATTCTTCATAATGACCAAAATATAATTTGAGTCGATTCTTGTGTATTAAGAATTTTTTTGCTTTTTTCGAATCTCTCCTTTTAATTACATAATTTACATTGTTTGGATGTTTTCCTACTACTATAAAGGGACCGTAGTATTTATGAGCCAATCCCGAACAAAGGCCTTTTTTTAATTTAACATGATCTGTCAATACCAAATCACCAATATTATATTCGTATTTTTTTATTTTTTTATCATGCCTAATTTTAGATCTATCCATTACTAAATTTCTATTTTTTGCTGCTAAATGATACATATTTTTGAAAATCTGAACTTGTTTATCGCAAAACGCCAAGGTTTCTTTATTCAAATTATTTCTCCACTCGTCATCTACATTAGCTAGATTTTCTATACCTTGTTCTTGCCACTCTACAGCTTCTAAATGTAATTCATTCTCAACTTGTGGAAAAATTAAATCTATAGGTACTCTCGGTAATTGTCCAAACATCATCTGATATGGGGAAAATCCGATACTTGCGTGTACAGATGTATTGTACGCGAAACATAGTTTACTTAAATGACTATCCCAATCTAATTGGCTTTTACTAACGTGTGATTTTAACATGTTTTTTAATGTTTGAATGAACCGTTCGGATTGTCCGTCACAAGCAGGATGATAAGAAGTAGTTCTGAGCTGTTTAATATCTAGATTTTCATAAATTAGTTCGAGTAGTTTTGATTGAAAATTTTTTCCACGATCAGACAAAACGAATTCTGGAATACCAAACAAACAAAACCAATGATGTATTGCAATTCTAGCTACTTCTTCGGCGGTAATACTTCTCATTGCAATAGCTAAAGCAAATTTTGTGAAAGCACAGACTAACACTAACAAATATCTATTTCCACAACTAGATTCAACGAATGGACCAGCAATGTCCATTGTAACTATTTGATTTGGTCTACATGGTTTTAAATAATGTAACTCACCAAGTCTTTTTGGTTGTGTGTTTTTTACTCTTTGGCAAATGTCGCACTGTTTCACATATATGGTAATGAGCTTTTTTAAATTAGGACGATAGAATTTTGAGAGGACGCGCTTGAGAGTTTTTTTTAGACCTAAATGACCACTATATATTGAGTCATGACTGAGTCTCAAAACTAACGCAACAGCTTCTTCAGGTAAACAATACCTGTAGCTTGTCAAATTTGTACTTTTATCTAAAAAGTATAAATGTCCATTTACTAATTTGAACTTTTCATAGTTGTTAAATAAAAACTGTTGGGTTCGAGATGAAAATTCCATGGTCATTGGCTTTTCCTCACCATATTCTTTCACCATCTCCATTAGCCATTTAAAATTTTCATCATTCGATTGGACAATTTTAGGATCATGTGTTAGTTTCTCGATATCAACCGTTAATTGTTCACTAACAACACAAACTATCACTTCTTCTTCTTCGTCACTTTTCTCAAAAACATCTAATTCTTCATTAGGCATGCGTGATAATGCATCAGCTACTACATTTGACCTTCCCGTTTTGTAAATTATTTCAAAATCGTATACATTTAGCCTAAATATCCATCTTGCCAACCGACAAGCTATTGCCCCTTTTTTTGTGAGCAACCACTTCAATGGTTGATGATCTGAGTGTATTTTAAACCGTCTACCATATAAATAGACATGAAAATGCTCTACACTCAACACAATCGCCAAAAGCTCTTTTTCACTAGTTGAATACTTACGTTGTGTGCGCGAAAGCTGTTTGCTGAAAAATGCAACAGGTCTTAAAATATTATTAATATCTTGGAGAAGAACAGCACCTATAGCATAATCACATGCATCTGTTTGCAATATAAATTCTTTATTAAAATCTGGCATTATTAAAACGTTATCAGAACATAAAGTTTGTTTTAGCTGATTAAAGGAATCGATAGCTTCTTTGTTCCAATTTAAAATTACTTTTTTAGTTTTAATTTTACCACTTTTGCTTCTAAATGTTTTATCAAGATTTTTTGTTATTAAAAGTCCGTTTAAAGGTTTAGCAATGTATGCAAATGATTTGATAAATCTACGATACCAACCTGCTAGTCCTAAAAAACTTTGCAGTTGTTGTATTGTACTAGGCAGGTTAAAATTTTTTATAGCTTCTAACTTTGATTGGTCCGGCCTAATTGAGTTTGCCGATATAACATGACCTAAAAATTTTATCTCCCTTGCTAATGGAACACATTTTCCTAATTTGATTTTTATACAGAATTCTTTAAGAATTTTGCAAGCTTCTAATACGTTTAAATAGTGTGATTTTCTATCTTTTGAATGAATCAGAAAATCGTCAAGGAATACGATGACTATATTACGTTCGATCAAGCTTTTAAAAATTTTATTCATCAGTCTTTGAAACGTTGCTGGAGAGTTTGTAAGACCCATAGGCATGACTATATACTGGAATAACCCAAATTCACAAGAGAATGCAGTAAACATTCTGGAGTTCGGATGCGAGTAAAAGCTCGTGAATAATAAATTGAATAAATGTTCAATTACTGGTAATGGGTATGCGTCTTTAATGGTCACTGCATTCAGCAGCCTGTAGTCTTGGGTGACTCTTATGCCACCATCTGTTTTAGCTACTATATTTATTGGGGAGCTCCACGGCGAAGAGCTTGGCTCTATTAACCCAGCTTCTAATTGTTCATCAATTATACTCTTAAATTTGTCACGGACGTTAAAAGGAACTGGTCTGGTCTTCTGTTTAATTGGTTTAATATTGGGATCTACCAATTTAATTTCGTGCATTATTGTATCAGTTGGAGTTAACTGATCAAAACTTTCAGCAGAAATCGATTTAAATTCCAAGGTAATTGCTTTTTCTAATTGCTCGTCGGTTTCGAAATTTGGTAAATTATCGACCACTAAAACTTCTTCGATGTCGTTTTCAGTCTTCCCAATCTTACTTAATTCATTTGAAAATTGAATTACGTTGTTATTAACAGCTTCCAACCGTGAATTTAGACTCGGAATCTGTTGGATTATATCCATACCTAATAAACATTCATTATCTGTCTTCAGATCAGCTACTTTGATTTGTTGGTTTTCCAAAATTATATCTGGATCAATCACACATTTGTTTACTGTTACAGTGCCCAAAATGGGAAGTTTACCTGAAGCTGAATTTGGAAATTTACCTTTATAATCAGTTAATACCACTCTTTGCTCGTTAGACAGTTTTTTGTATCCTTTTCTACTCATTATGGTTTCATCTGCTCCTGTGTCTAAAAGGTAATTAATTGGGACGTTGTTCATTAAGGCAGTGCCTGTTATACGTTTTCTAATTTTGTATCTATCATTCACACAATTTACATTTGAGTTTTCCATTTCTTCTTTTTTAAGCGTGCTTTCTTCCGATTGTTTCGGATTATTGTTTGCTTCTGGATAACTTTTATTTTCACTCTTTTTTGGTCGACTTTGGTTATTTGGTTGATATGAACCGTGGTGGCGATTGTAACTTTGTGTATAATGATGTTTATTCTTAAAATTATTTCTCGTATTTGTTGTCATATTGATTTCACAAGGCAGACTTCCTACGCTTTTAGTTGATGAATTTGAAGAAGATGAGTCTTTACGTTCACGTTTACAACTCCATTCCTCGGATTGTTCATATGCTTTCGCCAATTTAACATACGTATCCAAACTCACACTTTCAGCTAACGAGTTTAAATTAGTAAGGGATTTTTGAAGCGTTATCGCTTGGTTTATGTACTGAACCATTCGTTTATTATTAAGATTTTGCAGAAAAAACTTTATCAGGGTTTCTTCCTTTTGAATGTCGGCTCGTCTTGCTGCTTCCATAAATCGTTGGAAATAGCTTTCAATTTTCTCTGCTTTTCCTCGTTTTAAGACACATAGTTCGTTTATGGCAGCCACTACATCCAAAGATTTGGTTTCCATTAGCTCAAATTGATCCATTGAACTCAAAAGCTGCTTTACTTGCTTATAGTCTATTTCATTCAATTTAGAAGCTTTTAACTTCTTTAACACATCTACTTCAACTGAAGCCAATAGTAAATTTTTCCATTTGCTTTTAGGAAAGCTTTCTGCATATGATTCAAACATTGAAATCCAAACTTCAAAACTTAAACTTTCTGGTTTAAAGTCTTTAGGCTTTGGGAATATTAATCCCGGATCAAAATTGTAATTTTTGAAAAATCCAACTCCATTAGTGTTCTCAACGTAACCGGTGATTTTATCTTGGTTTTGTACGTACGACTTCCGCAATGAAGACATTTTAAGGGAGCTTCTCGAATGCCTCCCTTTAAAAAAACAACAAAAAATACCAATCACCAATACCATACCAGTAGCAAACACACCAATGTACCATAACTTCACATCCATGTTCATCGCCTTGACGAACGATTGTTTCAAAGGCGGATTGTCTGTGAAATTTGAAGCTTCTAAATTATCAACACGTTCGGTTGAATTTTCTTGACTCAAAGTCATGTTTTGTTCAGCTATTAAATCCATTTTAATCAAATCCTTTTCGACCGAAATTTTTAAAACTTCAGGTTCGTTTAGATAGCCAATACCCTTTTAAATCTCAAACCATACTTTTGAGTTTATAAAGAATAGGTTGACGGCCATTAACAAAAAATAAATGGTATTGAATAGCAACATTTTAATATAAGCTTCTAAAAATCACGACGGAACCTTTTTTTTCTAGACACATGTAAGACTAAACAATTTAGGGAAAACACCCAAACTTAACCCGTTATTTATCCTCTTTCGAACTTTGATTGATGAAAATATATCACCAATCCTCACTTGGGGCACCAATGTTATGCCGTTAGTTAACGACAATTGAGTCCGAGAGGATTAAATAAAAGAGGTTATTAAATTTGAATTAATTTTATTCAAAAAACGAGAGAGAAATTAGTCTTTTCTTTATTTCAATTTCTAGCTTCTATTTATATTGAATTGAAAGAGAGAAATACATAAGAAGAAAAGAAAGAAATAATGTTTACAATTGTTGGAGCACAACAAAATCTATGGCAAGTACCAACGAAAAAATTAAAAATTCATATCACACAGCTTATGGAAGCCTTTTGAAAAACAACTGATGCATTTTTTTGAAGCCGTTTATCTTTCGAAAAGATTAAAATTGTAAAGTGATTCCAGAACCATTAGATTCCTCGCATTTTATTTCATTGTGCGACATGTATTTTGATTTTAAGCGTATTCATCCAATCAAGAAAAAAAGGATTAAAGAAAATTTTTAAAATTTTAATTCAAAAAATTTTATCGATTTTTATCAAAAATTCAAATGCTACAACTTTGGATCAAATTTTAACATAATATATCAACAATCAATAACAAATCCTTGTATTCTTTGGATAGATCTTTTAATGAGCTTTATTTTGATATATAAAATATATTCGGGTCTACTAAAGCTCAATATCAGTGATACTGAAATTCGAATATCAATTAACCTGATTATCAATTAATCAATTAATTTTTTCTGATATTCAAATTCAATATCAAGTCTATTAATTAAGTAATATGGTAAATTCTTTTTCTGGATTTACAAAAAATTAAAAATTACCTTGAAAAAAAAACAAAATGGATGTATTTTTTTTATTTATTTTGCGATTAAATCAAAGTTAAGATTGGACTTAAATAAAAATAAGCGTCTTAAAAATGCAAAAATTTAAAACTGACTAATGACAATATAAAGATCTTAAAGAATCAAAAATTAAATTTTTCTATGATAAATTTAATACTGACTATCAAATATTTTTTATTTTGAAACAAGGATCTATTATTCGAGTATCAAAATTACTTTATAAGTTTTATAAATTTTAGTGGGAAAAAGTCGACTTGATGTTACGATAAGTCGATTAAAATCGACTCCCAAAAAAATTAGTTGATTCTAGTCAACCTTGAAATTTTCGAGTTGACTCACGGCACTGTTTAAAAGTACAAAAGAAAGAGTCGATAATAGGTTAAACATTATTTAAGTTTTTTTCTTATGGTAAAGTAGTAGATTAATTAAATAATATTTTTATTTGATTTACCTTTCTAATTGATATTTAATTGAATATCAGCGTAAAAATTTCAATATCAATTATTCAATTATCTGATACTCAGGTTAATTAATATTCAAATTTCAGTATCATTGATATTGAGCTTTTTAGACCCATATATTCTTATATTCATGTGAATATAAAGTTTTAATAACTTTTAGAAATGTATCATATATGATACAACGGTACGATAAGGGTTAAACTAATTCCTTTCGAAGACCATCATCATCGATTTCGATTTTTTTAAAAATAATTTCGAGAAAAATAAAAAAAAACTTAAAAGTTTCTGCAACCTTTTTAAGAAATTTTATTTTAAAAATAAATTAGAGAAACTAGGAGTTAGGTCTCTTTTTCTCTACCCAAAATATTCTAGGTAGAATATTAAGGACTTTTTTCGACCCAAAAATATCTTGACTCTAAAAAAGACCTAAACATTCTACCTAGAAAAATTATCTCTAAAAAAATAGTAAAAAAAAAGGAAAATTGCTCGGAGTAATTTTCTCATTCAAATAATATTACAAATATTTTAGTCATGTGATTAAATAATAAATAGTAGTAATTTATTTTTGAATTGTAAATAAGATGATTTTAAATAAAAAATAAAATCATTTAACAAATAATGAATCAAGAACAAATACATTTAAGTACCAACAGAAATAATCTATCCTGCCGATGGAAAAACTATCTATTTAACCTGAAGACTAAAGGCAAAATGTCTGCTGCTTTTGTTTGTAATACATCAGGATGTTATGCCTCTGTAAGTTTACGTGTTGTTAAATTTGAAATTATTGAGCCCTTTGAGATTACTTATCAAAACGAAAATCACAAAGTTGACTGTTTACCTAAAGATGAGAGCTATTTTGACATCAAAGAATTTTAAAAATTGTTAAAACAAAATTAGAACAAAACTTAGACAGACCAATTCAGCAAATTTATGAAGAAACTAAGGCTGTCCATAGAACAGTTTCTGAAACAACTTTACCAGATTATGTTGAGGTCAAATCTGGTTTAAAAAAAGTCAAAGCCAAAGTTGTTAAAACCCCACAATATAGTAGCATCGAACAGATTCAAATTAGAGATAAATTTACTTCCAATGGAAAAGACATATTCTATTTTTTTGATAATCACAAAAAAAATAGATCATTTGGATTTGCATCACAGACTGGACTAAAATGTTTATCGGAATCTCAGTTCTATCATGCCGATGGAACATTTCATACCAAGACACGATATATGGGTCAGTTGTATGTAATTCATGCTTTTTTTCCGGCAAAAAAAATATGAATACATTGAAAATGATGAATTAAAACATTTTTTTAAAAGTCTATTTTGTTTAGCCCTTATTCCTTTGTCGTCGGTTGATGGTGAGTGTATACGTCTACAATACAGTATGTTTCAGAAGTTTAGAATAATCCTAAGAAATTTAAAGAAATTAAACTTTTGGTATAAA
>NTPY01000572.1:111606-127575 GCA_002922825.1 Brachionus calyciflorus
TTGAAGCTACTTATTCTAAAGTCTAGTTCACATACATCATCACTGTATAGCTCTCCAAAATATGGATGATTCATTCGCACAATACACGGAAAAAACATTAATAAAATTGAAAATGATTCAAATATTAATTCAATAATCATCAATTTGTGAATTTTTTCATTTTTATATTTTATAATTAGGGTTATTAATGTTGTTATAATTAAAGGAGTACCAAGAAGAAATATCAATAACATGAAAATTAATTCAATGAATAATTTTACACATTCTTTTTTATAATATTTGAAATTGTTTTTACACTTACATTGATATTGAGGTTGAAGTCTTGGCTCTGGACATTTTTTTAATAAATTATCAAAATTACACAATTTAATTCTTAGTTCAAAATCTTGAAAGCATTTTTCTGTAGCTTGAGTTTTCATTGATCGATTCGAATATGAATATGTTTGTTGACCATTTAAAATATCTCTCAATTCCCAATTAAGAATTAACCATATAAGAGTACATGAACAATTTAATCTAAATGGTGCTTCTATTATTGGAAAAACTAAATCAGTATGTGGAAAATCTTTAAATAGACAAAAATCCCTTTCTGGATAATCATAATCAGAACTAGTGAGAACTAAATCAGTTTTTTTATTTTGTTGAGAATGTCTTCTAGTTATTACATAACAATCCAATAAATTAATCCTATAATTTTCATTCATAAAGATTAGCCATTTTTTGTCACTCAAAGACCAAAATTGTTTCATATTCAACAAATCAAGACTAATGGCTTTAAAAATATTTTGATTTATATGTTCTAAGTATTCAATTTCGTATAAAATTGAATTCTTAATTTCAAGCTGATCACAACCTCTTATGATAATTTCATATAAATTTATTTTGCTTAAGCTCAAGGTACTTTTTTGAATAATTAATTTATTTAAATTAGTAAATGTCTTTCCTGTGTTATAAATCAATTCAAATTTATTGGTGCTATTTAAATTCTCAATAGAAAATAATTTAAAATTAAAAGAATATATAAAAGGACAAAGAGGTCTTGGGAAAATAAGTCCAGTTTTAAGATAAATTGAATTGAATCTTTTGTATGAATTGGGAAATGATTTAAAAAGATTGGAGCGACATGTTTTGTTTGAGGAGAGCGTTTGATTTTTATAGTAAAAATCAATTTGAGAATCGTAAAAATAATTTTCAAAAAAAAGCTGAGGAAAAAATGGTGGCGCATGAAATATCTCAAATCTGGCTACATTTCGAATTATTAGTTTTATTTTCCATAATGAGTCATCATCATAAATTTCAAGGTCTGTTTGAGTATAGCTTGAATTTTGAAAATCCAAATCAAGAATTGAAAAACTTTCACTTGAATTTTTAATAAATTCTACAAAATTTTGGTCTATGGTAAAATCAATAAAACATTTTAGAGTCGCATTTTCCTTTTGAATGCAATTAGACTCAATTCGAATAAATAAAGCAACAAATACCAGAACAAACATAGGTTTCTAAATATTTGAATAACCAAATAGAAAAAGAAAAACAACTGTTTTTTTTTGTTGTTGATTAGATCTGTAAAAGGAAGAATTATTTTTTGTTAAAATGTCTGAGCTTAAAGGAATAAGAAATTTTCAAAAATGATTAAAATTAATTTTATTATTCTGAATTGTCAATTTGATATTTTTATATTGAATCAGATTTTATTTGAAAGCAACAAGAAAAAAAATGATACCATCTAGATACTCATTCATGACATTTTCTTAAATAAAAAAATTAAATTTTATTTAACTCTTTGTCAAAAGTAAAAAATACCAAAATTTTAAAAGAAATTATTTTTGACACACGAAAAAAACAGGCTTATCATTCAAAAATTTTTTTGTTGTCAATAATCAGGACCCGATAAAAATAACAAAACAATTTGCACTTTGACCTTTTTTATTTAAGGTTCCCCAAACGATAAACAAACAAATAAAAACTTTTGAACTCATTTAAGTAAAAAAATGTTTCTAGAACTTTAGGTATTTTATAAGGTTGAATTTTTTTTCAAATTTTAACTATTCTAAATAGAATCATTATCAAAAATATATTTCAAGATAAATTAGCGAAAAAGGTAACAGAGATCTCTTAAGAAAAAACTTAGTATTCTCGATTTGATCTCTCACATTTCTAATTTTATTTCTCTGTTTGATCGGCAAAGAGAAATTCTTGCTCATCTGCTCATGCTTAATTATTAATTTTCTTAATAACTTATAGATTTTTAATGGAAATAGATTTTTAAGTTCTGCAAAATGCTAAATTATGCAACAAACATGCTAAATTTTATTTAAAGCTCTGCAAAAACTGTGCCAATTATTACAGAATGCACTTAATGTATAATTATTGAAATCAACTGCGTAATTAAATTTCACAGTTTTTACAGAGCTTTAAATAAAATTTAGCATGTTTGTTGCATAATTTAGCATTTAAATAAATTACAGTCTGTTCTCGATTTTGTGTTACCCAATTTTGTGACATTTTGAAGATGTGACAGGAATTTTAAATAACGCACGTTAAGTATTGCATTTTACATTATAAAGTTACTCGAAGTTGTGACTTTTTATTTTGAGACATTTCAATTTTGTGTCAGGTAAAAAGACAAAAAATTGATTTTCGTCTTTTGAAAAAAGCATTATGATAATACTTGATTTTGTGTCAATTTATTTTTAATACATGAAAATTATGTAAAATTATCAATTTTTGTGACCTTTGTCATTAATCTTATAATAAATTTGATAATATTAATTTTTATTCAATTAATAAAAATTTTGAAAAAAAAGACTAAAATATTAAAATTCGATCAAAAAGTCATTAGGATTAAAAAATAGCCACGCTTTAAAAAAATAATAGTGCTAATTTTTAATATTTGTTAAAAAAATGAATGTGGCTCAAATGTCACAAAACCAAATTTGTGACTTTTTAATTTTGTGACATGTTTTTATAGTTACGCAGAGCTGTCACAAAATCGAGAACAGACTGTATTGAGCATGAGCAGATGAGCAAGAATTTCTCTTTGTCATTTGATCTTGTCTAAGACTCTTAAAAGATTCTGACACGGATCTAATAATTTATTTTATTTTTTTATCAATAAAAATTGATAAAAGTTTTATTAGGAAAATTTTATGTTATAGCAAATTAATTTTTTTAAATTTAATTAGCGTAAACTCTTGCCTATAACTCTAATGGAAAGTGATTGGAAAATCCAATTGGTCTCCATTAGAGTTATAGGCAAAAGTTTACGGTAATTAAATGGCAATTTGGTTAGAAAAAAGTATTTTTATTGGATTTTTTAGAGGAGAAAAAATTGGAGTAATACATGAATGGGCAAAAAATAAAATTTGAAGGGTTTTTATCAAAGATAATGTTTATTAGGGTATTCATTTTTTTTAGTAATAAATTCTTAGAAAAGGCTATTCGGGTATTTGGGTATTCAAAGGATATGGTAAGTTTTAAAAACTATCGAACCAGTTTATTGTTTTTTTTCTTAAGGTCTTTGCTCACTGCGCGGATGATGTTTTGAAGTGTCAGGTTCGAGTCTTGCTGTCGTTGAATTTTTTATTTAACTTTTTAATGCTTTTTTAAAGCAATTTTTAAAGTTAGTTATGTAATTTTTTATATTTATGCATTAAAATATCAACATAATTTTTAAAGAGCTTGCTGAGTTGGATGTTGTCTATGCATATGATTTAAAATTTTTTTTTTCAAAATTTTTTAAAAATATTTGACAGCAAACGGGATCGATCCCGGACTCATGCATCTCGAAGACGAGTGACTCACCAACTAAACCACAAGAACTCTTCAAAAAAATGATGAAAAAAAGAATATTTAAATTTTAACTTAATTGTCTTTGAATAATTTTTCAAATTTTCAAAAGTCAAACGTTTGACTAATTCAAAAAAAAAAGATTTTGTACAAAATTCATAAAAAGCTGTTTCTTTTTTCGGTTTTATTTTTTTGTATCAAAAAAATGTGCAACTAAGTAAAATCGATTATTCTCTATCCATTGGTAATTTTTTTTTCTCGATTTCTAGTCTCTTTTTTTTGTGCACGGACCTAAAACATGGCTATGATAGTTTTTGAAACTTACCATATGCCTATTGAAAAGGTTTTTCGGATATTGGGGTATTCAAAGTATATGGATATTGAAAAGGGTATTCGGGTTAATAAAAAAATATTTTTTTCAAACTTTCAAATTGTAAGAAGGAAAAACGTCTAGGCTCCGTGACCTGGGAGCTTTGTGACCTCTCGGGTATCTGTTATTTGTTTGTTAAAACTTTTACTAAAAAAGAAAAAAATCAGGAAGTTAAAAACTGGTCGACGGCCCAACAGTTGTTTTTTTTTAAATTTATTTTTGAAAACCTTAATAGCCTTTTCATTTAATTTTTAAAATATTTTTGAATACCCTAATAAACTTTTCAATTAATTAAGCAATTTATTTATTTGAATAAACTTGAAAAAACTTTAAAAAAATTGCCCATATCTCGAGGAATATGCCAATAAATCACCGAAAAATAAATACTATTAATAAGTATTCCTTGATTTTTTCTCTCTCTTTTTAATTCTCTTTTAAGCCTTTGCGAGAACTAAAATAAGAAATAAAAAATTATTTGGTATCAGACTAACTTTGTGTAAACATTGTGAAAGAAGATATTCAAGGTTTTTGTTCAAATATTAAATTTGATGAGTTTTTTTTTTTCATAAAATGAGTGAAGATTAAAAAAATTTATCATTTACACATAAACCAATTGATATTATACTTTAATTTATTATTGAATCAACTAAAAATTTAAATTTAATCTTTAAATTTTCATTTTTTCCTTAAAGTTTCAAAATGAAAAAAAAGTAAAAAAGTTTCAACAGCTCGAATATCATTTGCTTCTCAAATATTTAATTTTGAATGAAATTAATCAAACTAAATGTATAGAAGAGAATTTTTTATCACAGATTTAAAAAAAAACAGGATAAATAGAAAAAGGATAAATAAGAAAACAATTTTAAAAAATTTTTGTCTAAAAATATGAATAAATTTTTCGCCATATTTCTTATTATAGGAATCGCCTTTAGTGGTAATGCTGCTCCAGCAAAAAAACAAACCAAAGGTTTGTCATCAATCTTAAATTTGTTACCACAAGGTGAAAACTCATTAAACGTCTTAAACAGCCTCGGTCTTTTGACCCAAGGAACTCCATTGGGAACAATTACCCAAGCTATTACTTTGCTCAATCAATTGCACTTAAAAGAATCAGACATTGATTCATTACCACAAGATGTCACCCAGGCTTTTAAACAATTGCAAGCTTTATTGGGTGGTCAAGTTGATAACATATCAAACATCTTAAATCAAATTCAACAAACCAAAGATTTGTCATCAATTTTAAATTTGTTACCACAAGGTCAAAACTCAATAAAGGTCTTAAAAATTCTCGGTCTTTTGACCCAAGGAACTCCATTGGGAACAATTATCATAGCTCTTACTCTGATCAATCAATTGCACCTAATGAAATCAGACATTGCTTCATTGCCACAAGATATCATCCAACCTTTAAATCAATTAGAAGCTTTATTGGGTCCCGTTGATAACATTTTAAATATTTTAAACCCTCAATAAACTTTTTGTTTAGAATAAATCTTATAAGTTAAAATAATTTATTCTATTTGAAGTTACCTTTATCTTTAGCTTATAATAGTGAATTTTTAAATTTTAGTTTTTAACTTTATTGGAAAATAACCAATGTATAAATTTAAAATTTATCCTTGAATTTTTCGCGCAAAAAAAACCTATAGCGATTGGCAAAATGTAAAAATAATTAAAAGATAGTAAGATAATGTTGATTAGGTCCTCTATTAAAATATGTGGTATAAAATTTAACAATTCTTTTTTTTTACGCATTAAATGTTAAAATTTTAGGACTTAATGCAATTCGTTCATTTCAAGGTATTACGTAATATTTAATATAAAAAAATTTGACAATTTTTGCGATCCGAAATTAAAAAGTATAGAAAAAAATTCACACCTTCGTTATTTTTTTTCTGAGTTTTTGAATTGTAACTTTTCAAACTCAGAACTCAGAAAATTAGATATTTCTTTTTTAAGCTATTTAATATCCTCTATTATTCAGAACTGTTGGATTTTAAATATGGTTCCGTAAACACTCAGACCAAACTTTTAGGGGTGTGCACAAAAAAAATAATAATATTAAAAGAAAAATTAAGACCCCTTTAAATAGAGAAAATTTTTTCTATAAAAACATATTATTTTTTTTTCGTTTGAAAATATATCATTAAAATTAATTAGCTTTATTTAAAAATTAAATTTAGAGTTGGTACTTTTATTTAAATAAAAGACCCACACCCTGTAAGAATCTCAATTAGATTTCATGAGAAATAATTGGTTGCCATTATCTCATGAGATCTCAAATAGACTTACCTGTAAATTTTTTGTAATGAGGACTGAGATCTCATGAGAATATGGTCATGAGAATCTCAAATGAGATTTTGACATGGTACAATAAAATTTGGGTCTACCTATTTAACATAATAAAAAAACTGTTCCACACAAATTGAAAATGAACATCACAAAATTGAATCTTCTCAGCACGAATTTTTCAAAAAAAGTTTATTTATTTATTTATTCAAAGCGAAGCTTTGTAATTGTTTAGAGCCAAAAAGTGTGATCGTTTTTTAAAAAATTAAATTCTTAACTAGATGTAAAAGGAGAATTCATACATATATAACAGGGCGCTTTGAAATAGAAGCTTTGCTACGCTTACTTGTTTATTTATTTATTTATTGAATAGAATTAACCTCCAAATTTGGATAAATATAAAATTAAAGTCAATTAAGTTAAAGTAGCGTTTCGACGGCCACAAGCTAGGTAAGTTAGGTGTTTTACTCAATATAACCAGGAGAACACCAGGAGATAATTTGGGAACTCATTTGCTAGTAATCTTCTCCAGACCAAAAGAGCCAATGCTTTTTTTCAATTTGATGATTTTCGGCCATGTGATGATGACATTCTATTTATTGACTAGTTTACGGTCATAGTAGACGGTTGGAATTCTAGTCCTTCCAGATCTCGGACGAAAATTGTATGATTTTGTTTTTTTATATCGATCAATTATTGCTTTTTACAAATGTTTATTTCTTTTTTAAACTCAATTCCTATCTGGGAATATGATTTCCTTTGTATGTTAAGTAAAAGAGCTTTAAATAAGTCCTCTTTTTATATTAAGCGACTTTTAACGGCTCCGATAGTCATTTCGGGTTAGTAAGATGCAAAGTTATTTTAAAAAATTTCTCAAAATAAGTTTTTTTTACAAGTAATTCAAAGGAGAAGTCTTTGAAAAATAAATTTAGATTTGACAAGTCGGTTGATATAAAAAAATAACAAATTTTATCCGTTTTTTAACCTTTTCACAAAAAAAAATTCAGAAAAATTTAGATTGTTAAATCGAAATTTAAATTAACCGGCGAAATTTTTTTTTTTAAACTGCTTTGATCGAAAAAGTTTCCCAGAAAAAAAAATAGTTCGAAACGACAGTTCTCAATAATTATATTTCAATTCAAATTAAAACTAAATTAAAAATAGGAAGCGTTTCTTAACTTTTAAACAATACTGTATACATTTATTTTGGAAAATTTTCACAAGGGGTGCACTTTTACTTTACTTTACTTTACTTTATTAGTAAATGGTAAATTAAAATTAACCTAATTTTCTTTTTTAAGTAAATTAAGTAAAGCAAAAATTTACTTTTAAAAGTAAATAGAAAATCGAAAATTTACTTTTTTTAGAAAAAAGTAAAATAAAAGTTTACTTTTTTAAAATAAATTTCAATAAAATATTAAAACTGCTAGAGAAAAATATCTCAGACTTTTTTATCAATTCTAATCTTTTAATTGAAAATTGATTGATTTTTTTCAAACAATATTTAAACAAACATTCAAAATGAAAAATAATATTATTGAATATATTTTAAAAATATAATTGAATGTTTTTAAAACATGTACATTCAATTTTTAACGAAAAACCAAGCCTTTTAAAATATTTTTTGGATCATTTAGAAGGATTGGAAAAAAATCGTGAGATTACTGCAAAAATACAAAAGAAGCTGACCAATTATTTTCAGAAAAACTTTTATTAGGGTTTTTTAAAAAAACCCTAATTATATTTTTGTAATGATAAATCTTACAAAATAACTTGAATTAATTCAAGTTTATAAATAAATTCTAAAGGTTGAATATTGTATTATCCTATTCATCTATTAAAATTAGACGAAATAGGTGAAAAATTAGATTCACATACTCCATTATATCACGGTGTCTTAAAGTTATTAATCGGTACCAAATCATATGATTAAATTGTTTCTCATAAAAAAATAAGAATTTTCATACAAAAGTTTGTTATAGTTTGTTTAAGATCTGATCAGTTAAAGTTATTTATATTAAAATATTTTCATTCTTCTTTTATTTTTGCTCGAATTTCAAAAAATAATCTTTAAAAAATAGCAAACTTTGTAAAATTTAATGTGCTAAACCAGATTTAAAAAAAAAGGTTTTAAATTGTAATTTTTGGTCTGAATATTTTCTGGTAAAGACATCATCATCAGATTTAAACAATTTGCTAAACTAATTTATTTGACGTACTAAGGTTTATGCCTTCGGGAACCTTAAAGCTAACATAAAAATAAAAACGATATATCAATTGATCATTTAGAAGGATTGGAAAAAAATCGTGAGATTACTGCAAAAATACAAAAGAAGCTGACCAATTATTTTCAGAAAAACTTTTATTTTATCTAAATTCCGAAGTCCAAATTACTAAAATACTAAATTATACATCATGAAAAAACCTTCTTTTTCTCTAGTTTTGCTTTGTTACGGTTAACTCAGACTTTTTTTCAAGTCCCGACGTGGTCGAGTCAACCGTGAATCACAGCAAATCAGACTTGACTGACTTCAATTCGGTATAAAAAACATAGTCGATATGTTATCAAAGCGCACTCCTAATATTATTTTATAAAATTTTATTTAATAATCCGATTTCGAAAAAACGTAGAAAATGTTAAAAACTCTAAGTGACGAAACTGAGAAAATCAACTGTTCAAAATAAGACCAATACCACCAAAAAAGAATTTATTTCTGATCACTAAGAAACAAAATCGAGAGTGGAATGGTCAAATTGAATGATGAGTAATGAAGCGAGTTTTGGAATAAAAACACACAAGAAAAACTTTTTTTTTCGTTTTTTTGTTATTTTATTTCATTCGATTTTTTAAAATTTGTTCCATGTAACTTTTGAGCCGTTCATACCAAAATTTTTAAATACATCATTTGAAAGGCAAAGTGATTTTATTTAACTTGGCGGCATTGTGAATTTTTTTAGATTTTACAATTACAAAAATATTCAAACTCTTTTAAAAGTTAGAAAAATGATGCGTGCAAAGAAAAAATTATGCTACTTTGTGAACTTTTGAAAGTTACACCTTAAGGATTAGTCTGCAATATTTCTGCGATTTGTGCAAAATTCGAAAATTCGATTAAATAAAATTCGTTTTTCCATTATTCGATTTTAAAGAACTTTGTTTTAAAAATTATTCTTAAATGAAGTCAAATTTCTTCATTAATTGCTCTACGAATATTTAGATTAAAGAATATAAGCGACCAAGATGAAAATTTTTTATTTAAATTCAATACAGTCTGACCTCGATTTTGTTAACTGTCTCGGTAACGTTCAAAATGTTAACAAAATCAAACGTTATAAAATTCGACTAAAAAAAAATTAAAGCATTAGGTTGATGGGCGTCATTTCAAAATTTTTAACAATTTCGAGGGTTAACAAAATTAGCGTTTACAAAATCGAGGTCAGACTGTATCAAAAAAATCAGATAAATTCAATTATCCAAAATTCATTTTTATAGAAAATTAAACTAAATAAAATCAAATTTTCGAATTTTGCACAAATCGCAGGAATATTGCATACTAAGCTGTAAGGTGTGTTATTACATCTCCAGTCCTAAAAGATAAAAATAATTGATAGTGCATTTGACGTTTTTATAATCTTATTTATCTTATTTTTAATTTAATTTTTAATCATATTAAATATTTGTACTACGTGTTATCTTTAATAACTGACCACTGATTTATTTCAGACTTACTAATCTTTTATTGTATTTTCTTTTATCAAATTAAATCAACTGATTAATATTAATTTTATTTTTATTTTACTGATTTTCAGTTGGTTTGATTGACATTTTTAATATCTTTATTTTCAGTATAAATATGTGTGTTTTCTATTTTTAAATTCTTCTTATTCGAATATTTCCAAAACTAAATAACTTTAAACTTTAAGTTAGGCCTTAACTGTTTTTGTGTTAGTTTTAATTTTATAAAATAAAAATATTTAAAAAATAAAGAATTATTTTTATTAAGTTTTCTCAACCCATAAATTGAGATAACAGGTGTAACTTTCAAAGTTTCACAAAGTAGCATAATTTTTTCTTTGCACGCATCATTTTTCTAACTTTTATAAGAGTTTGAATATTTTTGTAATTGTAAAATGTAAAAAATTCACAATGCCTAACTTGGCTAGATAGAAAAAAAAATTTGAAATTTTTGAATGAGGAAAAATTACTTGATTAGTCAGATTCATATTTTGGACTGGCTAAAAATTATGCAGCATCCTAAAACTTAACTTAATATTTTTTTATGAACATAACTTTACATAATATACTGGTTGCTTTTGGAATGTCTCTTTATAAATTTGTATACTAAATATAGAAAAAATAAAGAATTATCTTTATTTGGTTATTGAGCAGGGGCGTAGCGTGACATTTTCATTTGCGGATTCGAAGCTTCTCGTAATAGCTTTTACGGGTCCCCAGGAGTAAGGTTGGGTCACAAAAAACGCATAAAAATTTAAAATATTATAAAAAAAAAGCTTTAATTTTTGAATTAAAAATTATTAAAATCTAAATTTAAAAAGGCACTCTAAAATTTCGGAACTTAAATTTAACTTAACCCTAGACATGTAATGTTGTTTTGACATTACATGTTCAAACAACATGTAATGCAACATTACACCACCAAAAAAGAATTTAAATTTAACTTAACCCTAGACATGTAATGTTGTTTTTTGTGTAAATTTTTAAAGGAAAAATAATCAAAGATTTTATCAAAAAATCGGATAAAAACGATTTTTTCCATTTTTCTTAAAAACTAATCGACAGAATTTTAAAATCCTTTTAATGGTAATATTTAGTTATTATGGGAAAAACAATAATGGAAAAAAAATCTGGGGGTAGTTTGCACCCCACATAACATGTCTAGGGTTAAACAAAGCACAAAAACTAATTTGTTTACAAAAAAAATATTTAGAAAAATTTTAAACGTCTGTTATTTTTTAAAGCAAATGTTTCAAGTATTTTATTTTCATCGAGACAATATACCAATTTGATTTCGAGGTTTAAGATCGATATAATATTAAGTCTTTGTTCTTGCATTTTACTTTTTAAATATGTTTTTAGTCTTTTTTATTTTTTTTTGGGGGGGGGGTCCTCCCAAAATTTTTTTTCGTTTTTCTGTTCGCCTTAATGACGCTAAGCTCCTGTTATTAATACGACTTGATTCTTTTAGGTCCGATTTGAAACATACATGGATAAAATGCTCGATAAATGTTATGAATACTCAACAAAAATAAAATATTGAATTAAAAATTAGCGATAAGATTTCCTTAAGTTTGAGAGATCTTTTTAATATTTAGAGATGTTGATGAAATTTATGAGAAATTTTTCGTTTTAATTTAATTTGAAAGTTTTGAATTTTAAATAAATAAAATAAATTGAAGTTTGAAAAATATTTCTACTGTTACTCTCAAATTTATTCTACCTCCTCAAAAAGTACATTTTTTTTAAAAAAAAACAAATAAAATTTTAAATGTAAAAATAGACTTGAAAGGTATCTGATGCGACGCATTTTAGTGTTTAAAAAAAAAATTCTTTTTTCTTTTAAGAGTAACTAAGCTTTAAAAAATAAAAAATGTGCTTGTTCCATAAAAAAAATTACCTGTGTAACTGTAAACAAAAAAATTATATAAAAAATAAAAAAAGCTATTTTAAATTTTTAAAATCTTGACAAAATTTAAAATGAAAGCTTTCGTGATTCTTTTATTTTGTACTTGTTTTAACTTGATTAAATCTCAAGATCCATGTTCACCATCTCCATGCAAAAACGATGCTCTTTGCAGTATTTTAAACAATACATTTAATTGCTTATGTCTACCTGGCTACACTGGTCTGACATGTGATTCATTAGTTAGTCAATGTGCTAGTTCACCTTGTTTAAATGGCGGTTTATGTAATCCCAATGGTACTTCATTTGTATGCATATGTCCTTTTGGTTTTTCTGGACTCCGATGCGAGTCTAGAATGAACCTTTGTTCGAGTAATCCTTGTTTAAATGGAGCTACTTGTGTTCAAGGTCCTGCAAATAATGTCATTTGTCAATGTACTCCTGGATACACTGGTTTAAGATGTGAATTAGCTTTAAGCCCTTGTGATAATCGACCATGTTTAAATGGCGGATTATGCCGACCCTTAAATTCAAGCTATGAATGTGTATGCTTACCTGGTTACACTGGTAAAAATTGTGAAGTATCATCGAGTTTATGCTCAAATACAACATGTTTAAATGGTGGTATTTGTATAAATAGAGAAAATAATTACACATGTGTATGTGTTAATGGATATTATGGAGCTAGATGTGAGCAATTTTCAGATGGTTGTTCGAATATAACTTGTAAAAATGGTGGTTTTTGTCAAAAAATAGGAAATACAAGTGATTATGAATGTGTTTGTCCGAATATTTATACGGGTTCAGATTGTGGAACTTTACTTACATGTTCAAATAATCCTTGTAAAAATGCTGCTTTATGTGAACAAAATGTAGATGGAATTAAATGTATATGTACAAGAGAATATACGGGAAAATTTTGTGATATTGAAATTGATTATTGTTTAAGTAATCCTTGTCAAAATGGCGGATCTTGTCAATCTTCTAATTTGGGTTATTATTGTGACTGTTCAAGTTTGCATAGTGGTCAAAATTGCGAAATAACATTGAATCCATGTATTGATTCAAAATGTCAAAATAACGCCACGTGTTATGAAAATACACCAGGCAATCAAACATGTGTATGTATTGGATGTTATGAAGGTAATTTATGTGAGACTAAAATTGATTTATGCGCGAATAATTCATGTCAAAATGGAGCTAGTTGTGTACCTAAAGAAAATTTCTGTGGTTATTTATGTGAATGTCCAGAAAAATATTATGGTCTTTATTGTGAATATTCTGACAATCAATGTGAAAATAATCCTTGTCAAAATGGTGGAACTTGTGAAGAGGCAGGTTATGGATCGTATCAATGTACATGTCCTTCAGAATATGCAGGATATAATTGTGAGTTAAAAAAAGATCCTAGAGAAATATGTAATGATACAGTACCGCTTTTATGTGAGATTTATGTCGGATTCATAGCTGGTTATAGAGGATGTGCAAATTCATTTTTTGGTAAAAATGTTGGTAGTTTATGTGCTGATTCGTGTAATACATGTGAATTTTCGAATCCATTGTGCTATGATGAGACTGTTCTATGCACATATTTTTCACCGTTTTGTAATTTAATTAATTCGTTTGATGAAAATTTATGTAGGAGATCGTGTGGTTCATGCTAGATTTAAAAATAAAATTTATTTAAATTTTTTTCTGAATTAGTTTAGTCTCAAATTAAATAATAAAAATTAAATAATAAAAATTAAAAAATATTTAATATTTAAGATTATTTTATTGTCACTGAATTGACATGTTAAAGTTTTTTGTTTTTTTTTTGACCGCCAAAATCACTCTGCAAAACTCTTAAAATTACTTTTGTCGTTAAAAAAAATGATGCAAAGTGCAGCAAAATTTTTTGTATCTGTTGGCCAAGTCTGCAAAAAATTGTGCATTTTAATTGCGTATTTAATTTAGGCTTTTTTTAATGTTGTGCAAATTTGCAGAAAAAAATTATTACTCCCGTTTGAATGACTAAAAATGCTAATTTAAACTTAATTGGAGTAATTAAAGAAGTTTTTGGTGACTTATTAATATTAGCGAAGCTTTTTTACGGACTACATAACTATACACTAAATCTAGGAACATTTAAAGCACGTAAAGATTGTCAACGATCGCTTGAAAAACCAAAAATAAAGCTAAACCTAGATAAATTTATTTTGTGAACAAAATCTGTTAGAATTTTGGGACATACTATCTTACAAAATGAGGTATGAATAGATCCATCAAAAATAGAAGCCAAAATAAATCGCCTCCGTACATATTTACTAAATACGTAAATTAATACATTTAAAGCTTCTTCTTTTTTTTTAAATTTAAAATTCCGGGTTTTAGAATCAGTAAAACTAGACTAAAAAAATACAACAAATAAAGCTAATATATAAAAGAAATAAATGCGAAAAAATTTAAATATTATTTTAATTCAATCTAATAACTTCTTATTAAAATTTTAGATATAAGTTCTGCAAACTGTAACATCTGATACGAAATTTGTATCATTCAAATATAAAATCTGCAATTACTTTGACACATTCCTGCAAAATGCACAGTTACATAATAATTTTGCAGAAGTAAAATTTAGATGATACAAATTTTGTATCAGATGTTGCATTTTACAGAACTAATTTTAAACGTTTAGAAAAAAGTTATTCAATTTTGTTTAAAAATGTACTGTAATTTTCTACAAAAATTCATTTAAAGGTGCGACGCACTCGAATTGGAAATTCGGCTAATAGCAGGCGTTAGTAATAAAAAACCCAAATATTAATAATGCGTTTACAATTAAAAATCTTATTTAAGTGCACAATTTATATTTGGAAAAAAAAAATATTAAATTAATATTATTTTTAATTTTAGGGAGAAGTGCAGCTTCTCATAAGTAGAAAAAAAAATAATTTTAAATATAAAAAAAATGTTAATCTTAAAAAAGTCTAATTTTGGTTACAAGGACTACTTTAAAAGCTAAATTATTACAATTTTTATATACCTAAGTTAAATAAAAAATTTGATTTTTTAATTTTTTTTAATAAAAATTAATTGGGAAAAAAGAGACAGTATTTCGTCGATTATATAAAATAAGTTTACATAATTTAAAAATTACTTTTTTAACTTAAAATTTGCAGAGTTGAGATCAGTTACATGAAATTCAGTTATCAGTCAGTTTCAGTTAATCAGATTTTTTGATTTTCAGTTATCAGTCAGTATCGGTTATTTAGAAATCAGTTATCAGTCAGTTTCAGTTTTTTAGTAACTTTCAGAAATCAGTTAAATTCAGTTATTTAAAAAAGACGAAACTATTATTTTATTAGAAATGTTTTAAAAAAAAATAAACGTTTCACAGTTTTTTATATGAAGTTTTTGTTAATTTTTGAAAACATTAAATTTGACAAATTTTTATAGGTAAATCCACTACCTACAGTCAGACATTCGAATGCAGAAAAAATCGCATTTCGCTTTTCGCTTTCGCATTTCACAAGCGAATGTGAAAATCGAATGCTAAAAGCGATATAAATCGCTTTTGACAAGCGAAATGTAAATGTTAAATGCTTTTTTTTTCGCTTGCTTAAAGCGAAATGTGAATGTGAAATGACATTGTTTTATTCGATAATATTTTTGCCTTATCAGAAAAGTTCTAATGGTAATTAAAAAATTCAGCTCTTTATATAATAAACTTTATTAATCGATTCAAATAAAAAAAATTAATTTACGAAAAATTTAATTTATGTTTTTGAAAATTTTATAAATCCTTAATTGTTGAAATAAAAATAAACTTAAATAAAAACTTAATATTCCTTAAATCTTTATATTTTCTATTAGATCAATATTAGCCTTAAGTAC
>NTPY01000572.1:140031-169635 GCA_002922825.1 Brachionus calyciflorus
CTTTTTCTTGTGTACCTTAGGAAGTATCCGAAATTTACTTATTTTGAAATCTTTAGGTATTAATTTATTTCCTAGTTTAGAGCAGATGTGTTTATTTGAAATTAAATTTTGAATTGTTGTTTTAATTTTTTCAAATACTTGTTCAAGTGGATTCGAATCTAGTTTAGTATAAGTATTTTGGTCATTTAAATGGTCTAAAGCTAATTTATTTTGAAGTTCATTACTAATTAAACAACAACCTACATTCTTATCTGCCTCTAGGACAACAAATGGTTTATGTTTGATAAAATACCTTAGAGCTTGAATTTGACTTAAATTTATATTTACAAAATTATTAAGCCTAAAATTTGATAACTCTTTAATAAAATTAAATCTAAAATCTAAAGTGTCTCTTAATATTGGGAATGTTTTATAATCTAGTTTATATTTAAATTGCTTTAATAAACAATTATAATCTAAACATTCATTCTCCATCTCAATATTAAGCACAGTCTCAGCAGGTGCCTGAACTCCATTTGATTTAATTTTATCAAAAAATAATCTTGCATTTAAATAATTAAAAATGTCTAGAAAATCTCCGCAATATAGAAAATATTACATTTCGATTTTAAATTTAATTTTAATTGAATATCGAAAATTTTTTACAAACAAATTTTCTTGTGTTTTAAGACCGCCATTCTTAAATATAAATCAAAATTTTTTAAGCATGCTTTCGATACTATTAAAACCACAAAAAACCCCTTACAAGAGATTGGAGAATAAATTTTTTTTTAATTTTACAAAATCATATGAGCTGGCTACAATGTTGTGACTACAATATTATACCTTAAAAGTTATATTTTTCATATTAAAAAAATTACCAATTTTTATAAAGTTTAATAAAGTTAGTCGCATAAAGTATATATTTGAACTATTTATATCGTTTTTATTTAATGATATATACATTGAACATTGTTTTCCAACGTATCCAATTAGGTTGCATCTTTTATCAATCATACAAAATCTTATGCATTGAATTGTTTTTTTTGAAAAAATTATCCAAATCAGTTTTGTTTCTTGAAAGTTATTAAGTAAACTTAAACCATTTCGAACAAATATCTCGCCAAAAAGAAAAAAGAAATTTAAAAATTATTGAAAAAAGAAATTTACAGGAGTGATTTGATAAGTGCCTAAATTTACGAAAATTAACGTAATTTTAATCAAAAACCGAAAGGCCAAAAAAATGGGCATTTTTAGCTAAAATTCAATAAATTTTTAAATAATACCCAAAAGCCAATTTTTTACCATTATTTCCATTTTTAGTTTTTACGTAAATTTACGTAATTTTACGTAAAAATCGAATTTTTAATAGATAAAAAATGGTAAAAATTTGTAAAAAAATTAATTACCAAAATTTACTTTTTTTTACCATTTTTTATCTATTAAAAATTCGATTTTTGCGTAAAATTACGTAAATTTACGTAAAAACGTAAAAAATGGATATAATGGAAAAAAATAGGCTTTTTAGGTATTATTTAAAAATTTATTGAATTTTAGCTAAAAATGCTCATTTTTTTGGCCTTTCGGTTTTTACCTAAATTTACGTTAATTTTCGTAAATTTACGTAGTAATAAAACTTTATTTTGCCAATTTAATATTATGTTCTCTTAAAAAATTACATTTAATTTTGAAATGTTTCAATTTGAAATTTTCAGCTAATGGGTTTAAAAATCTCGATGGTTTTAAATTTAGGATTCTTCAAAAAATTTACGATTACAATTAAAGAAATCACTTTAGAAAAAATTTTAAAATAATTTCTCAAAAATAAATGAAATTTTTAAGCTCTTTTAATTCAATATTTATATTTGGTTGCTAATTTAAATGGCAACATGAAGTTTTGTAAGGTTCTTAGTTTACTTTAAAAAATTATTTTACCACGATTTTTTCACAGAGTGTTAAGAAATTTTTGTACACTGTGTCAGAGTTGTTTACAAGTCTCAACAAGGTTTGGACTTTTTTGATTTTTTTTTCAATTCCAAGCTTTAAAAAATTTAATTTCATAAAAATAGTATTTATATGATTTAAACGATGCCTTATCAGAAAAATCACAAAAATAACATTAATGAATCAAAAACTTAAATTTTGAAATAATTTTTTAATTAGAAATATATTAATATTGAACAAAATAGCTAGAAAAAGAGTATTGATTTTTGAAAAATTACATTTTTTTATCTTTTTTAAAGTAAAAAGATGTTTTAAATTTTTCATTTGGAAATGAAAAAAAATTCAAGGCTTTGATTTTAATTTAAAAAAAAATTAAATCAAGTCCAACTCTGCACTGGGTACATGGAAGAGCAAAGCCCGTGAACATAGGTTCTTAAGTAAAACTTTACAAGCCTAAATGTATACAGCAAATAAAAATGAAAATTATTTGTACGATAAGTTTATTTATTTTTGATGTTTTACGTCTTGTACACTGCTTGTATTTTCTTTTAAACCTTCGAGTCGTTTTAAGTTAAGAGTCCATTAACTTAATACGACTTTGTTAAAATCGTTTTCTGTTCGTCTTTTTAATTCTGATTTTTTTCAATTATTTCAAAGAAAACGTTAAAAAGTCCGTTTTAGGATTTTTTAAGTATAGATAAGACAAATCGTATAACTGTTTTTAATTTTTTAAAGAATATTATTCTTATTGAAATTTTTGTCGTAAAATTTAAAAAAATTGTCGGTTTTTATCTATAGAAATTTTTGACCTTCCTTTAATAATTGGTTTATTTTTTATTTCCTCGCAAGCTTAAGAAAAAAAAGTAAATACAAGTAGTGAAAGCTAAAATTTATTTTAAATTTTAAGACAAAAATTATCATAGAAAACAGTTACAGTCAACCCTCTTTAATCCGAAGTTAGATAGTCGGAAAATTTTTTCAAAAAAATCTGCACCTTTCAATGGAAAAAATTCTTCGTAATCCGAATTTTCGTTAATCCGTACATAATTTAAAGTTTATCATTCACCTCTTAAATTGAACCAATGTATTTTTTATTTTTTAAGCTTTTACCTTTTATTTTTTTAAGGACAAAGAAAAAAAATTCAATTAGAACGTTCGTTTTAAAAAAATTGAAAATATACAGTTTATGATATACAAGTAGTTAAAATTATAGTTCGGATGTCAAAATAAAGCGAACTTTATTGTTCGGATAAATTTATTCAACATTAACTCAAACTGTTCAGCACAAAAGTTATCTATTCTCAGCACAAATGTTGTAAATCAAAGATAAGACTTTTTAACACAAAAATTATCAAAATCCAAATTCGTAATATCACATACTTAAGGAATTAGTTTTAATTACTCGATTAAGTACTAGGGCTTCATCAAAACCTTGCATTTATTGAAAACTTTAGACAAAAAGTTGCCCTTATGCAAGTGTATCGTCAATGGTAAAAGCAGTAACCGCAACTCTTTTTTTTTTCAGGAATACACAATTTATAAATTTTAGGATATATTGACTGTCAAAATTTAGAGCGTACATATTATTTTTCGAAGAATATTGTCTTTCTCACGAAGATTGCTTCATTTTTTTAAAAAAATTTAAAAGAGACAAATGACCAAAGAGAGAAAATCTTTCTTCATGCTTCATTTTTATTAATTTTGCTTTTTAAAATAAAATTTATTGACTAAGTATGAATTTTATAAGTAAAAATAAAACGTACGCTTTAATTTTTGAAAAAACCTAATTTAGCCAAAGCAAAGTTATGTTTTGATTTAAATAAAATACAATAAAATAGAGTTTCCGAAAGCTAGTTTTTAATAAATTTTGGCAAATGTTGTAATTCTTAAGCTATAATTACAACTAGCTCTTTTTATTATCACATCATCAAATATGAACACATTATTTAACAGTGTTTATAGTACTTTAAGTTTCAGATTTGAAAATTGTAAGTACTTTTCAAATCCTAGTAAAAGTAACAGTGTAGTTTATGTGTTTAAATTGGATTCGATCTGATTATTATTTCTGTTTTTTGTTTAAAATAAATTTCTTTATGTGTTGGACCTCGTGTTCATAGTTGAGTTATAGTTAAATAAATAACGATTAGTTATTTATTTCTGTTAAGGTCTAATAGAAACACTCGAATTAGAGACACAACTTGTTAGATTTATAACAGTGGGGTCCCTTTAGGTGTTCTTTTCTTTATAAGTATTAGATTAATAGACGAAACCCAAAACACGTGAACTGAATATCTTTAATAAAAGTTTATTAAAGTTGTCCTCGTGCTTTAAATTATTTACAAAAACACTGTATATTCTATAACAGTGAAAAATGAATTTAAATAAATATTTATTATTTATCATAATTTTTTCATTATTGAAAAATTTAAACGAATGGTCGTTTATAAAAAATACTAGTCTAATTGATCGTATCATATCGTTTTTAATCAAGTGCTTAGTTGACACAAAAAGTTTTTTAAAGTGGGTTTAGTAACTCAATAATGGTATATACATCAATTGAGACATTAACTTTGAAAATTATCCTCATAATCGGTTATGGAGCATACAAACTCTTAATAAGAGGGAGGCACCTCACGCCAGAATCGAACAAGCCAAAATCAAATGGTTGGCCCTCAACCAGAATTAGTGTTATTAGATCCATGCAATGTAATAACAAGGGGTTCAATGAAACAATGTGTAATGAAGCTAGAATGCCTTTTTTAAACACAAATTTTCTCAGACCACTAGAAGTTTATCAATTGGTTATGGATGCTCTCATGAATCAAAATGTTTATTTCGAACAGTGAATCAAACAAATGACCTGGATAAGCTAATGCAAGAAAGGTTCATAGATGGTTTAAGCAGCCTAAGGTTAAGGGAACATGCTGGCACAAAATGCTAAAAATGAAAATTTTAACAAAGGACCAAAAATTCTCGATTGACGATTTGATTGGTTATGCTGAGTGCAAAAACGATGGCTTTGAAGTCGCATCGGAAACACAAACTTCAGACAGCGATTACATCAATCGTAAGAATAATTATAATGTTCATTTTGATGAAAAATTTCCAAAGAGATATCAAAGAACAAATAACTATAATCAAAACAAACCATATTAATTTTCTTGGTAATAATCAATCCGAACATAATAACGGTGAAAATAAACAAAGTGTTTTGATAAATGAATCAACAAATAACACCGAAATAAGTGACCAAATTATTATTGGACAGGCAATTGTTAATAAAACAATTGTAAATTATTTATGTGATACAGGCGCTTATTCATCATTAATAAGTACTGATGTTTTTAAAAAAATGTGCTCTCATGACTCAATCACAAGACTTGAGACTTACAATGGCGTTAGACTCTACTCTTTTAACAGTGAAATAAAAGTACGTGGTAAAGTGAAATTAAAACCTTCAAGACCAATCAGAAAATGTTGAATTTCTAGTTACTGATTACACAGCAAATCATGAGTGTATAATTGGACGAGATATAATTAACAAAATTCCTTCTTTTTAAGCAAAAATTTGCATAAATTAAAAATACAATTAAAGATATGTCCAACCAGGTTGTTGAGATCTTTAAAAAAGAAAGATTAAAATATTACCAGTCGGTAAAACATACTCAACAAAACCAGCATAGTAACCACAAAAGGAACATTAAACGAAAAGCTCGTAATAAAATACCGGTGAAAATAATTGACAAGAAAATAGTACACCTGTACTAAGTACGACTCAGTCTGAACGAATTCAGATTATGAATAACCCAATCACAAACGTTTCTGAAGATGGTGAACTATGTAAGGATGATTCTAGTTCAATCGAAGAAAATTTTATGGAACCTGATATCAATCTAGTGACTTCGGAAAAACATGAACCGATACAAGTTAAAATAGAGCAAAACCAAGGAATTCAAGAAGTGAGAGATATTGTTGCGTGTGAATTACAAAAAAAATCTGCTGATTCAGTTACTGACTTAACTCCATTAATAAATACAGATATTGCATTTCGAATTGAATTCATCGATCCACAACAAAAGCCTTTTAAATGCAAGTGAAGACCATTGCTATACAATTTAAAAGAGAAAGTAAAGACCGAACTTGATCAATTATTAGCAGCCGGTATTATTCGTAAAAGTCGTAGATAAACCAGAAGGTACGATAAGATTAACAGTGGATTACAAAGCTATTAATAAACTAATTAAAGATGAGAACTATCCGCTGCCGTCTATCGGTGATTTATATAACAAAATGGCTAAAGCAGATGTGTTCACAAAAATGGACTTAAAAACTGCTTATCACCAAATTCCATTAGAGGAAGACTCAATTGAGGTAACTGCATTCATTTGCGAGTTTGGAGTCTTCGAATATTTAGTCATGGCAATGGGACTAAAAACAACACCCGCAAAATTTCAACGCATCGTTGAGGAAGCCTTAAAAAAAATTTATTGTTTAGCCCGCCCTTTGTATGACAAAATGGGATTAAAAAATGTGCCAAAAAACTGAAGAAAACGTAACGGTGCTGTAGACGGGAAAAAGGTAATTTTAAACTGGAATCCGAAAGCGGAAGAAAATTTCTTTAAAATTAAAAAAAATTCTTTGCGGAGACCTTATTTTAGCACTCCCAAACTTTGACCAGCCACTTTCAGTGTCAACCGACGTATGTGATTTTGGATATGGAGTTGTTCTCGAGCAAGAAATCAACGGTTTAAAAAGACCTATAGCCTACTTTTCCAAATCGTATACCCCAACACAGCGTAAATACGCAACGCCTGAGAGAGAACTCCTAGCGATGGTAATGACCATTGAATACTTTCATCAATATCTTTATGGACGATACTCTATGGTATATACCGATCATCAGCCCCTCACTTGGATTAAAAACAAATTAAACACAAATCAGAGGTTGGAAAGATGGATGTTAAGATTAAGCAATTATTCATTTGATGTGCAGTACAAGCCAGGTTCAGAAAATACTGTCGCCGAAGAAATTGAGGTTACTGAAAATGATTATCATGAAAATTTGGTAGCTGTTATTTCAACAGAAGATCTTAGTGATACTCAACACTTCAGCATTTGAGTCTGAATTTGCGATTCAGACTCAAATGCTGAAGTTATATCGCAAAATCCAAATTCATTAATAAATAACCAATTCGAAAGTCTAAGAGAAAAACAACTCAAAGATCAAGACATTCAATGAATTAAAAATTTAATAGAAATTAACGGTGATAAAAGACCTAAAATTAATATTTTTGAAAATGTGACCAGAAAAATTTTGTATAAACAGTCCTCGAATTTTTCAATTGTTGAAGGTTTACTCTACCGTAACAGTGAGGACTGAAACGGTTTAAAAATTGTTTAATTTGTCTTACCAATTCAAATCGTAAACCAAGTTGTTGAACAGATAGATTCATCTATATTTAATGCCCACTTAGGTAGATCAAAAACCATTCACAAAATTAGCGATCGATTTTATCGACCTTTAGTGAAAGACTAGATTACTGAGTGCATAAAAACTTGTGATGTGTGCCAAAAAACCAAATCAACTCAACCATTGATGAACTTTTATATTTAACGCCATGTAGACCAAATCAACTTATCACAACTGATATAGCTGGCCCATTAAAGAAAACAGTGAGAGGTAATACACATTTTCAAGTCATAATTGATCATTTCACTAAATTTGTAGAATTCTATCCATTAAAATACTCGAAATCTAAATTACTCGAAATAGTATATGAATATCTTGACATCCAAAAATTAAAAACCACTCCATTTCAAACACAATGCGACGGTCAAAGCGAGCGTACCGTCCAAACTTTAAAAAATATGATTAAGGCACATGTAGATGTGGACATTCATTTGAATAAATTTGCGTTCGCATACAACACGTCGGTACACTCGGCTACCAAACAAACACAATTCGAGATGATGTTGGGAAGACGTCCTCGTATCCCATATGATATTATTTTAGCAAATTTAGAATCGCTTGGTCGAGAACCATTTTTAAAAGAATATTATATTATAAACGATCTTGGTGAAATAACAGTGAATTTAACATCGAGCTATAAAACAGCTGAATCAAATCGTAATCTCAAAATGGAGAAAGCAAAGATCGATCATGATCGTAAAATCAAAAAATTTGATTATAAAATAGGTGACCTCGTACTTTGTGACCACCCAAAAATCAAAAAAGGGGCTATTACACGGTATAGCTAACAAATATTATGAACCTTTTTTAATTTTGGGTAAAAATTCTAACGGTTGTGATTATTTTGATCAAGGAAATCAAATGGCATTTATAAAAAATAAGGAGGAAGAAAATATAACTTCTAAACGAGGTTAGAAAAAGAATCCTTTAAATCCCGAATGGAAAATAAACCATGAAAAATTGATAACAGTGTCAGATGATGAGACCAATGAGTCTTCAAATTGTGACAGTAACAGTGAAAAATCAAACAATGAGTCAAATAGGGCCAAAAGTACTCATGAATAAAGCGAAAAGCTAAATTATGATTCAAATTTTGGTGATAACAGTGAAATAGTCGAATCTGTTACTAAAGAAAATAAAAAAAAATAAAAAAGCTAATTTTGGCCAAAGATGGTCTTTGAGACAACGTAAAGAGCCTGAAAGATTAGCGTATTCAAAAAAGTAATCAAATTAAGTATTAAAAACAATTTTTTATTTTTTTGTAAAATTTTAAAATAGAGTAATTAAATGTAGTCTTAATTAGGGCTGTTAAACAAGGTTTTAAAACTTCGAAATATTTCTAAATTATTCTACTTCAAACTAGATTTGTAAACTTCGAAATCTGAATTTTTCGAATTGAAAAAAAAAATCATCAAACTTTTATTCTTATTATGAAAATTCGGAATTTCGAAGTTATAGAATTTCGAATTGAAAAAATTTTTACTTCTAAAAAAAAGTGATTGGAAAAAAACTTAAAGTCTGAAAAATTTTTAATTGAAATTCGACTAAATAATTTGTTTAAAAAAAAAAATTTTTTCAAAATACTAAAATTAATTTCGTGACTAAAAAAAATTTTTTTTTCTTAAATAACGTAGCTTTAAATTTTAATGCCGAAGGTTGAATTCGATTTCTTTGCTCATCTTGGACAATCCCAGCATAACTAAAAAATGTTTCTGAGGGAACTGAGGATGCAGTGACACAATAAATATATTCAGCCACTTCAGCAATTTTAAATACGTTCACCATCTAGTAAATTATTGGAAAGCGAATCATAATTAGTAAATTCAATTAAAAAATCAGTGTCTTTATTTGTTTCTTGTCGAATTGGCTCGTCTGAAATAGTTGACAGAAAACCAGTGTCGCTTAAATCTCGTCTAATCATTCTTGACCTCTGATCACTAGGTATTTGACTTCGAGTCGGAGTTGATGAAGTGGTATCTTGTGAAATTATTTCAATTTCAGGCCTTTCTGTAGTAGTAGGCTTAATAAACGAGTCATAGTATTTTATAGTGCTGTTTCGGGCCCTTGAAACGAATTGTCTACTTTTTTCCTCGTCTTTAAGTTAGCTAAACTTCCTATAATTAAAGTCTAAGTAAGTAGACATAATAAAATACTCATTTAAATCCTCATTTAACACATAAATAAATCTTTTTTTTAAACTTTCAATTAAACCATTCTTAATTTTTTGCATATTTTGATCTGTAAAGTTTAATTAGGGCAAAGTAAAATTTATTAACTTAAAAATCGATGGATGAAGAACAGAGGTTGTAATATATTTACGACCACTAAAAAATTCAGTTAATTCTTTCAATGGTTTTAGTAATTTATAAAAGTCATACAAAAAATCGAATTCATTTTCAGATAACATATTCTTTTGAATTGTTTCATTACCAGGGTCTAGGGAGATAGACTTTAACACAAGCTCGTTTACTTAAACTGAATGAATCATGTCTAGTGTAGAATTCCAGCGGGTAGAAACTTCTTGTACAAATTTAATTTTTTTTTCAAGTTTTAATTCATCCTGTTTAGTTCTCAGGCGCCTATTTAAAGATTCACTATGACTGAATGAGCCTACAAGTTTTCTACATTTATTTATAACTGGAATTAGAAAGCTGGTTTTAATTAAATTCAACTCTTCAATTATAATTTTTTCTGATAATTCTATTCTAATATCCTTCGATTTTCCTTTTTCATCAAATGAACGGACAACAAAATAATCAACCCCGAGTTTCGAATCAAATTTTGTCTTTATAGTCTTTAGACTGAATAGGTCATTTACAGCAGAGTTCAACTTATGAGCTGCAGAGGGGAGAGCTAAAACTTTAGAATCAAAAAGTGTTAATGCTGATTTCATATTTGATCCTGAGTCTGATACAATTGCAACCAACTATGTAAAAATTTATTAATAAAAAATTAAATAAATTTGATTAACTGAATTACTTTGTCTAAGATTTTCACCAGAGCCTCTTTTATCATTCTACCAGAGCCTCTTTTAATTTAAAACTTATATATTCTTTATCATGGTCCTGATCTAAATATATTAGTCCCAAAACTTTGTCTTTTAACAAAAAATTACACTTATCTATGTAATGAACAGTCACTCCAAGATACGCCGTCTGAAAATTCGAGGTCCTAATGTCAGTAGTAATGCTAGCAAATTTTATTTGGTTTAATTCAGCAATCAAAATATTTTTTGTCAAAGTATACTTAAATAAAGAAAAATTCAATAAATTTAAAAATAAAAAAATGCTATTTAAAAAAAAATACCATATTAGGAAGCAATGTATATCTAAGAGTTTGGCGACATGGCAATTTAAAATAATCGTCTTTTATTTCATTTATAAAATCCTAAAATACATTTGAGTCAACAATATTGAATGGCAAATTACATTTAATAATAAATTGTAAGAGCTTGTTTTGAATTTTTTTCACTTTGGCTTCAGGCGCTTGATATTTTACCTGATTACCCATGTCAAAATCTCTTAAAATATCTCATTGAGATAGCAAGAGAAAATAAACCTATTGATAAACGTGAGATAATAACTAGAAAAATATAAAAAAGAAAAATTTGTTTTTTTTATTCATTGAGATTTATAAATTTTCGCAAAAAAAAACCAAATTAAATTTTTTTTCGAAAATAAATAGAACGCAAAGAGATTATCCAAAGAAAAAATTATTTTAGATTTAATGAGAATTTTAGAAGAATAACGTACTATCTTTTTTAGAAAAATAAATAACATAGTAAATTTTACTATAAAAAGACATGTTTTTATATAAGTTTGACTTAGTTGAATTTTTTTTTAAAGTTTTCAAAATTAACAAAAGAAACATTAACCAAAAAAAACTTAGGTAATTTTAATTTTTTTTACTTTAAATGAATATTTTGTCAGTTTAATAATTTTTTATTTTAGATAGCCAAGAATTTATTGATTAAAATTCAACATTTAGAAGATAAAAAATTTTATAATTCAGACTTGTTTTTTTTTAAATTATTAATTAAATGAGGGCTAATTTAAGACTGAAACAATTTTTTATTAAAACTAGGACTGTTATTTTCTGTCATTCTGGATTTGATTTTTTTTTTTGATGTTAAATAAATTTAAAATTGCCTTTGATAAAATAAAAATACTATCCTTTTTTATAAATTCTAAAATAAACTTGAAAATGCTGAAATAAAACTTCTTTAATTAAAAATTTATTTTGATTATTTGATTTTAAATTGAAAATGTAACGAACAAAATTTTAATATTAAAATCTCATTTGATTCAAATAAATAAAATATAAATAATAAAATTCTTGATTATAGGTCATTTGAAATCACTTAGAGAATCTCAAATTTATCTTTTTAGAATCTCAAAAGAACAGAAAAATATTTAGAAAATTTAATCGTTTGTTTTATAGAGGAAATAGTGAAGATAACTAAAAGAAAAAGTAAAAATAAATAAAGAGAAAGAGTAAAGTTAAATTAAGAGAAAAAGTAAAGATAAGTTAGCGAAAAAGGTTACAGAGATCCCTTAAGAAAAAACTACTTATTCTCAATTTGATCTCTTTTATTTTTAATTGTATTTCTCTATTAGATCTCAAATTAGACTCATAAAAGATTTTGACATGGGTAGCTGTTTTAGATGATTCGCCTCCTGAGTTATCCAAATCAAAATCCAAGCAAATCTTTTTAGTGGGTCTATTTGATGGTAAAGTATTTTCAGTGATAGAATGCTCTTTAAGCAGGTGTTTAGAAACTTCACTAGGAGAACTGTTGTAGATCTTTATTTCTTTTAAACAAATATTACATTTTGCTGAATTGGGATTTAATCTGGTAGCATACTTTAACCAAACCCAAGATCTTGGTTCAATTCCTTTTCTTTTTTTTTCATTAATAGACGTAGGAGTAATTTCATTTAAATTCAAAGAATTGGTAATGTCAGAAATCATTTTGAAAAAATTTAAAATTTATACAAGGAGCAATAATTTCTATCTGTAAAAATAAAGAAAAAAAAATTTTCAAAATTTTTTAGAATTTTTTTCGAATCTTGAAATTTGTCAAATCCATCTTGAATTTTATATTTCAAGCAAATTTTGAATTAATTCATGATTTTTTGAAATATTTCAAACTAAGATTTGAGCGAAAAATACCAAGTAAAAAAAAATTAATTTGAAAAATCTTAAAAATCATATTCTACATTGAATTTTTTTTTTTTTTTACAAGGTTTTAAAAAGTAGTTTGCTTATCAACCATAGTCTAAATTTAAGTCATAAAAAAATAATCACATGATCAAAATAAAAATAAAAAAAGAGAAAAGAAAAATATATATATAATTTTTTGTGTTATTGTTTTATTTTAAAAAATTTTAAAATAATTTTGTAAAAATATTTTAAATAATTTTGTTAAAATTTAAAAATTTTTAAAACGAAAATGGATAACGTGTATGATATATACATTACAAACATTTATAGAGCTCCTGATAACCACTACGAGATATCAAAGGAATTGGAATACCCCATAAATTGTCTAGTCGAGGAAAAAAATTTGGTATCAGAGATAAAAATTCCAAAGATTCAAAACGAAAACTTAAACGACAATATCAAAACATGTTATGGATTCGTAAACATGACCATACCCGATAAACATGACAAAACAGCTAATCTATTAGAAAAACAAATGACAATAAAACAATGGATTTAAATAAGGAAATTGTAAAATTAAGGGTCGAATTGGCCAATGTGAAATGGGGTGAAAGTGTCGGCGAGATTTTGAAAAAAAAAAATACTAAGAAGAAAATTTCATTCACGTCAAGTAGAGAAGATTTGAGAGGTCAGCTAGAGGAGAAGAGGATAGAGAATGAAAAATTGAAGAAGCAGTTAGAGGAAACAGTGATCCAAATGGAAAATCTAAAAATTAACTGTGATTTTTTGTCAATTGAGGCGGAGGAGAAAGCTGTGGCTATTGGCAATATTAACAGTGAAAGAAACATTCAAAAGTTAGGCTATCGCCGGAAAACAAACAGAGCTCAGCAATATCAAAATTAATAATTTTTCTAATTTGTTTTGTTTTTAAAATTTTGTTTAATTTTTATGTATTTTGAATCGTATTTTGTAAAACCAGTATTCAATTGGTATTATATGTTGTAATTCTTAAGCTTTAATTACAACTAACTCTTTTTATTATCACATTATCAATTATGAACACATTATTTAACAGTGTTTAAAGTATTTTAAGTTTCAGATTTGAAAAGTGTAAGTACTTTTCAAATCCTAGTATAAGTAACAGTGTAGTTTATGTGTTTAAATTAGATTCGATCTAATATAATTTCTGTTTTTTGTTTAAAATAAATTTCTTTATGTGTTGGACCTCGTGTTCATAGTTAAGTTATAGTTAAATAAATAAAGATTAGTTAAAATTAAAGTTTCTTTTATTATTTATTTCTGTTAAGGTCTAATAGAAACAGTCGAATTAGAGACACAACTTGTTAGATTTATATCATTCTACAAAATAAAGTTTTATTACTATTACAATTTACTATTTTCAATTTTATTTATGCAAATGCACAAAAAATTTTAATGCTTTGATTTAATTTGAAAAAAAAATTATGAAATTTAAAAAATTTTTGCAAAGTAATTTTAATTTAAATTGTAAATAGTAATAGTAATAAAACTTTATTTTTCCCAAATTTTGGGAGTTTATTTACAAGCGAAAATACTGTAAAATGATAATAAATTATTATTTTTGTTCGAATCACGAAATAACCTGAACAAATTAATTTAACATTAAATAGTGTTTATAGTGGAGAAGGGACTTTTAAAATTTGGTTCGAATATTAAATTGTTCGAATTAACGCGGTTCGGATTAACGCAAATGTACTGAACAAGATTTCTTCATTGATTTTTAATTTATATTATAGAACCACATCTTTATTTCCTGCTTGAATAATTAGATCAAGAGTGATATGAATAAAATAATTTTTACCAGAAAAATCTCAAACAGTGAGCAAATCTAAATTTCTTATCAATTTCAATATTTTCGCTTATCAATAAACTCACAAAATTTATTAAAAACTAGTTTATTATATTCTGAAACTGTATTTTAATGTTTTTATTTAAATTAAAACATACTTTTGCTTTGGCTAAATTATGTTTTTTCAAAAAAAGTAAAGAGTACGTTATATTTCGCTTTTAATTCCTCGGGTTAAATACGCGAGTTAACGTTAGTAATTATTAATTTTTTTTAAGTCTTTTTTTTTCCTTTCAAATGTCGGTTTTTACAAAACTTTTAAGATTTCAAAATATTTTTAAGAAAGATAATACTTCTTTTATAATATAGATAGATACTTTTAAGATATGGCAAGTTTTTTGTCAAATAGATTTTTTTGATGTACAATTTTACTCAAAAAAGGCCAGAGGGTTGAAGGTATGTTCTAATAAAATTTTGCTGAAAATCAAGCATGAATTAATCCTTTACTTAAATTTGGAGATTTAAGATGTTTATGTCCTTATGTTTTAATAAAATTTTGGACTTTTATTAAATATTTTGATTTTAAAAAATTAAAATTCTTGTTTTTTTTCTATTTTAGCAGACAAAGCGCTAACATTGCTTTACTATGTGTGTTTAAATAATTTATACTTGTCTTCTAAAAAAGTAAAAAAACTAAAATTATATCTTTTTCATACCAAATATATAGTGAAAAAATGCAAAAATTTAGATAAAATAAAAAAGTTTAGTCATCTTTAAACTCCGATTTTAAGTATAGGATTAATACAAGCTTGATTTTCAGAAAAATTTAATTAGAAAATACCTTCGACCCTCTGGCCTTTTTTGAGTAAAATTGTACATCAAAAAAATCTATTTGAAAAAAAAACTTGCCATATTGTACTTTAATTACTTCTTTAAGAAGTCAGTCTTTCCCAGACTTATGACTAGTACCTAACTCTGATTAAATAAAAAATTCAAATTTAGACTGAACAAAAACTAATACAGAAATAAACTGTACTGGTATTAAAATTATGTCATGCATTAGCCGTAGCTTGTTAGCTTTTATTTTTAAATTAAAAAATGAAGCTAAAATTTTATAAAATTTTAATATTAAATAAAAATTTCCTCGAAAATGAAAATTATTTTCTATTTTTATTTATATGATTAATTGCAATATTTACTATTAAAACATTTCAAAATTCTATGTAATTTTTAAATAAAAAACGAAGAAATAAACCATATTTATTAAAAATTTTTATTAATTACCATTGGTTTTTATTTCTAAAGATCCATTGATAAAAAACAGACAACAGAGATAAACAAAACTAATAATTATTCCGCTTTTCATTCTAGTAAAATTGATTTTTTCTTAAATTTAAAAAACTTGTAGTTAATTTCTTTGAATTTATAGTGCTAAATAAACTTTAAAACAAAAGTATTTTTAATTCAAAATAATACTTCTGAAACCTAGAAAAACATATTCAAAAAAATATGTTTTTCTAGCTAATGGTAATATTTCAAACAAAAAAGAAGTAAATTTTTTTATTAAAAACAATTAAAGAAACATCCGTATATTTTTTTAAAAAAATTTTGCCATTTAATACCATTTTATTACAAATTAAACACGGTATAAATGTCAACATAGTTTTTAATTTTAAAAAACCATTTTTTTTTAAAAATAAAAATCTACATTGTAATTATTTAAGGGACTAAATTTGATTTTTATGCACATTTATGTGAGTTTAGAAAAATTTTTTATATTAAAGCACAACAAAGCTGTACAATTATCTAAAAATTAAAAATCATTTCAATAAGAATTATTGAAAAAACATTAGAATTAGCAATAAAATTGAGAAATCTGGTCAAATCAAAATAATTATTTTGAGGTATCGTCAACGACAGGCACTAAATCCCAACTGGGATTCAAAAGAGTTTTTTTGACTTATGAAAATTATTTTTATTATTTTGCCTATATATATTGCTTATTTGACCCATTTGCAATCCTTTTACATGTAATTTAAGTTGTATTAATGGTTTATTAGAGTCCAATTGAGACAATTTAACATGAAATGGTTTCTTAAAGGGGAGGAACCATATATTTTGCCTATTTGCAATCGTGTAACCAATTAATTTTAAAATAATGATATCGACTACTTTTTGAATCATTCAAAAAATATTTATCATTAGATGTTTTGAAATAAAATCTTATTTTTTTATATTTGGAAAAATGCTGATTCTAATTAAAAATATAGGCGTAAATTTTTTGGCATAAGTGAAGAATAACGCGGAAAAGGTCTTTTTTTCAGATATTGCATATGTTTTATATATATTCTGAATCGTCTCGACGAGCTGAGCACGAATTTCAGGTCGGTTAAAACAAGACTCCGCCCATTTTCGACTTTGGTAAAAATGCCTGTTTTTCACCTTGAAGATGAGATCCGATGGTAAAAACAATATAAAAATCGAATGCCTTGAAGTAAATTACCCCAGAAAAAATATTTTAATTTTTATCTTGTTTGAAAAAATCGAATAATTTAATAGAATTATAACGATGTACATATACATTTTCGTAATAATTAAATTAATTAATTAGATACAAAATATTGCAATATTTTTTATATTTTTCTCCTTTATTTCAATTTTTATTCATATGAATAAAAATTTTATAAAAAATCCAATTAAAGAAATCTAACCATAAAAGTAGCCATACTTCATCATGCGACGATGGCTTGCTATCGCAGAATATATATAAAACATATGCAATATCTGAAAAAAAGACCGTTTCCGCGTTATTCTTCATTCATGTCAATTTTTTTTGTTTTTTTTTTTTCATTTTAAATGTAATCTTTTCAATAAAATTCTCACTGTCATTATAATTAGTAATGCTATTGCTAATTATAATTCAAAATTTAATTATTATTAATAATTGTCCAGGCCACAAGCAAAAAAATGTGCATTTAATAGTAGATTTACCTCTTTTTTCAAAAATGGCAAGTAGTAAAATGGAAAACTTGAAATTCTAGAGTATAAGAATATTCACCAATTGATTAAATAAAATAATGAAAATAAATGTTTACGACGAAAAATGAAAGTTAAAACAAACAAACTCAGGAAAACTCTTCAGAAATGGCCAAAAAAGCAAATTTTAAAAAATACTTAAACTATCAAACTCAAAATTTAGGAAATCCTTCTATTCGGTCTTTTAAAATAATTTTGCAAACGAAGAAATTCATTAATAAATTCAAAAAATCATTTAAAATTAATTTGAAAATCAAATTTAAAAATGTAAAGTTCAGATTTTTTAATTTGCTTTCTTTATCTCTAATTTTTTCTTAAAATCAATTAAATAAAATTTAGAAATTAACGCTTTTGCGTTTTTATATTTTTTTGATACGTTATTTTTTTCTGTACAAACTTCTTTCGAAAAATTATTTTTATAACTAAAACATTCAAATTGCTATTCTCATTGAAAATACATGTATTTTATAGTAATAATAATAAATTAAAGGTATGATGTAGATTTCCACATGAAATGACGGTTAAACCCCATTGTAATTGCTTTCAAAATCAAATTTGTCTATTTTATTTTTAAATTCATTGGTAGTTTTTGAGAGTAATGCTTCTGTAGGTAGACGATTCAATAAACTTGAAGCTCTATTTGTAATAAAGTTGTGACGTTTAGCGCAATTTTTAACAAGTTGTCTTTCAATCGTGAAGTCACGTGCTCATCGTGTTTGTCTAAGTCCATTTGTAGAATCTTTTTTGAAAATTACTTTGTTATACCAATTTATTTTGTCTATTCCTTTAACAACTTTGAAGAATTGAATTAAATCATCTCTCGCCCTTCTTGCTTCTAATGATAATAAATTTGTTTTTTTTAATCTCTCTTCGTAACTTAATTAACTCTGGAACCAGCTTTGTTGCTCGTCTTTGAACACTTTCCATTGCGTGAATATCTTTTTTAGGTTGGGTCTCCAAACAAAAACTCCATATTCAAGTTGAGGTCGAACCAATGTTTTATACAGTCGGCAAATTGTATCTTTAGTTTGAAATTTAAATGTCCCATGTCGAAATCTCCATTGCGACTAATATAAGATCTCAATCAGAAAAAATAAGAATCTCTTCGAGAAAATACTAAGAATCACTGGAGATTTTTAAGACAGAGATCTCAAATTAATCTCTTAGAGATAAATCTGAGAAAAAAAAAATTTTTAGTTATCAAATAGGTATTTTTCAATAATTTTTGATAATTGATTTGTCTAATTAAATTTATAGACAAAGATTTTTGACTTTTGTTTTATATTTTAACTAATTTAATGTGTTTAATTTTTTTTCGGTATCATTTATTTTTTTATTTGGGATTTATTATGAGAAAAAAAATCAAACAATTTTATTTTAACACAATAAATTTCAACTTTTAAAATTTTAAAGAGCCGCTTTTAAAAAAAATAAAAGAAAAAAGTTAATTCTTTAATAATTAATTAAAATAAAGCTGCCACTCTAAAAAAATTAATTAAACAAGAAATTAATTGTTAAAATTACCGTTTTAAAAAGAAATTTATTGCTGTTTTATCAATATTTTTTTCTTATAATAACAGACAACAGGTTTTAAAGTTAATTAATCATTTTTCAATTAAGAAATAAAATATTTAAGAGAAAAATGAGAGATTCTCTTCTTTTTCCCTTATTTATCTATGTCTTTTCTCATTTTTCTATATCTCCATCTATCTCAAGGAGATCTCAAAGGAGATTTCGATATGGGTAATTATCCAACAAGTTCCGATAAGATGGAATAGCATGTTTTTAATGATTGATAGAATTGTCGAAAAATATGAACTTTTAAACGTCATTTTTTCGTCAGATAACAAGAACAAACACCCCCTATTAAAAAGCGAAGAAATATAAATACTTGAAGAAACGCTAGAAATTTAAAATCCATTTACGACATTATGTGCGAAGTATCCAAAGAAAAAGATGCAACACAGAGTCTTGTCATACCTATAATAACAACTTTACTAATATTAACTGAATCCAATCCGTAAGATTTATTTATTACAGCTGGTTGAAATGAAATGTTCAATATCTTTATTAAATTTAATGAAATTAATTATGGATTTTTTGGAAATAAAAAATAATTTTAGCTGGATTTTTATATCCAAATCACAAAAAGTTTTCAAAAGCTACTGATGAGCAAAAAAAGACAATTTTTAAGGCAGCTGAATGTTCGAAAAATCAAAATTAAATGATTTTAAAGGATTTTTTAATTCAAACAACTCTCAACAGCATGATTCAGTAGTCGGGACACGAAAAGAGAAAAAAAATTCCAATTAAGTAATTCTTCGGAAGGTGAAGACGAAATTGAAGTAAATTTAAGGACAATAAAAAAGGAAATTACAAATTACATTTCCGAACCACAATCACTGAGCGCAATTGAGTTTTGGAAAACAAACAAGGTTAAATAACCAATTCTTTTTGAATAATAATGTTTTTATATGAAAACATTAGAATTTAAAAAATATATATATTTTTTAATAAAATAAAGTCCTTCAAAAAAAAAACAACTCTTCATAAATTTTTACATATATTCATGAAGTTGATTAGGTTCAATACCTCTGAACAAGATTTTTTTTACACACTTTCAAAAGATGCTGAAAAAGCGATTTTAAGCTCAAAAAATTTTAAAACCTTTAATTTTTTTTTAGATATTTTTTTTGGAATTTCAAAACCATTACACTGAGCAGTCTTCTTATTTTTTAGACTACAAATTAATTAAATTTAGATACAATAGAAAATAGGAACCCAAAATAACCTATAAAAATAAGATTTTGATTGATTTAATTTTAATCTTCAAAATAAACTGAAATAAATTTTCTTCAAAAAAAAATTAATTTAAATCAAATTTTTTTCAACAATTATTCTTTTACAGTTTTTTTAGACAATGAAATGGAAAAAATTTGACATTTAAATAAATTATCATTTTTGATAACATTTTTAAAATTTTGTTAATTTGCTCTATTTTTGTTAAAATTATAAATAAAATATGCAAGAAAATTACACAGTTATAAAAATCCGGCAAAAATCGAATACAAATCCTGTAAACGTTTGTAAAAAAGTATTACCGACGGTAAATAGTAATCTATCGCCAAAATATTTTTTCGCCAATTTTTAAATAGCCACTTTTTAATTTCTATTTTTTTTTAATGCAAAAAAATAAATAAGAAACGATTTCCAATTTATTTAATTTCCAAAAAAAAATTAAGAAACTATTGCCAGAATATTTAATTTCCAATAAAAAAATTGCCAATATTTTTAATTAACTAAAAAAAAATAAGACATACATTTTATTAATAAGAAAAAAAATTAATAAGTATTGTTGGGTATCTTTATAACGAGCTAAAAACTCAATATGCTGAGCTGCATTATCGGCTAATCTAGAATCGACGTCTTGTGCATTTAGGTCATCATCTTCACTTACTAAAGAGTCTTCGCCGCTTTTTCTTAGTTTTCTTCATCAAACCAATACTCATATGGATATTGTACGTATTGACATAGACGTAACAAAAACTCTTTTAAATTCGGTGAATTTTTATTTTCACGCTTTATTAATTCAAGACAAAGCTCTTTGTCTTGGTCTTTTTTTGATTTTTTTGTTGTTACTTGAGCTTGTTTTAAACGTTCATTCTCAACAAGAACACTTGATTGATGTTGTTTTAGAAAATTAATTAAATGAAAAATATTCGGATGATTTGTTTTTACAAGCTTGTTAAGAGCAGAATGAAATCCTTCAATTTTATTATTTGTTCGAAATGGTAAGTTCCGTAAACACTCAGACCAGTTTGTTGTTTTTTTTTCTTAACGTTGTTGCTCTCCGTGCGGATGATGTTTTAAAGTACCAGGTTCGAGTCTTGCTGTGTTTATTTTTTTTTATTTAATTTAAATTAAAATTTTTGTTTTTTAATGCTAATTTTGTAATTTTTTAATATTAAAATCATCACTTTTTCGCACAATTTTTTATAAGAGCTTTGTGGATTGGATGTTGTCTATGCGTAAAACATAAATAATTTTTTTTTTAATTTTTAAAAATAAATCACAGCTAACGGGTATCGATCCCGGACTGTTGCATCTCGTTGACGAGTGACTCACCAACTAAGCCACAAGAACTCTTAGAAAATGTAAAATTTAAATTAATATTAAATACGATAAATTTGGACTTTTTTCAATTGTTTTTCAAAATAATCAATTATTTGTTCACATTTTGCATCATCTGGCTTTAAATCTTTGATTATATCTAGACCTTCCCTAACTTTTTCAGTTGGTAACAAAGCTAGAGCACCAAATAGATTTACAAATTCTCGAAATTTTTGAATATGGTAGATTCGCTTTATTCCAATTCTAACTCCTCTACGAAAAATCGCTTGCCTGAAGTGAAACCAACAACCTTTTATTTCAACATTCGGAAAGTGGAACTTGATTGCGAAAGTACAAGCCATCCCGAAATGTTCCATAACTGACCATAACTTTTTTTGGATTTAAACTTATATTATTTTTAAACGCTTTGCCTTTTAAAACTTTAAAAATTTGTTTATTAGCCTTTTTTTGATCTTTTTTAGATCTTAAAACAATTTTTTAAACAAGACTAACACAAGATTTTCTTTTTAAAACAAATTAAAAATAATAAAATTGTAGTAGATTTTTTAAGCCCTTAAGTCAAGAAATTGGACTAAAATGTAAAATGGATGACTCGTCATTCATTAAAAAATAAAGTAAAATTGAAATAGAAATAAAAATTGATATTCTAGACTACAGTAATGATCTAATTTTTGAGCTAATTAGCAATTTATTTTAATGTTATAACTAGGGTTGTTAATTGAAGTTTGAAATTTCGAAAATTTTGACTGAAATAAATTTTGAAATTTAAATCCTGAATTTCAAAATTTAAAATTTTGAAAATTCAAAACTTTGAACGATAAAATTTTTGTTTGAAAAAATTAGATAAAAATTATTTCTTATTTTAAAATGGATCGATAAAAATTTCCTTAATTTTTTTTTCAATCTGTTTTTATTGATCTTAGAACTAATAAGTTCAAAAAAATTAAAGTCATAAATAAGATTTTAATTAAAATTTTTTCTGAAAAATTTTTAAAATTAAGCTTTTAATTGATATGTTTTTAAAAAAATTGTTGGTATCTACAAAAATTAAGTGTCAATTTTTATGAATCTTTTTTATTTTTTGAATTTTTTTCATGATATAAACTTTTATTAACAGCTTAAGAGTTTTTAAATCAAAAAAGAAATTAATTTTATGACCAATTTAATGACAAGACCCCATTTTTTCAAACTTTTCCTTGAATTTAAGTGGCTTTTTTTTTTGATTTCTAATTTTATGGTATGAAATCGAAAATTTTAAGTCTGTGTTATTCAAAATCATTTTGATTTTTTGATCAAATTTTTATGAATTTTAAAACCTTCAAATTAAAATTTTTACTAAATTTTTCGCTTCAAAAAAAAATTTTGAAAAAAAATTTAATTTTTTCAAAATATAAGAAATGAGTAAAAATATTTTATTTCAAAAAAAATATTTGAAACTTCAAAACACATATTTTTTGATTTTTAACAACCCTAGTTATAACCCAGCAAAATATTTAACAAATGTCTCGATTATGAAGCATTTTGTCGCCCTAATGAATCTTTATTTTTTGGCAAAATAAAGTTTTATTACTTTTACTATTTACAATTTAAATTAAAATTACTTTGCAAAAATTTTTTAAATTTCAAAATTTTTTATTGTGCATTTGCAAAAAATAAAATTAAAAATAGTAAATTGTAATATTAATAAAACTTTATTTTGCCTATTTTTTAAACCGAGAACAGAATGAAAAGATAATTTTCATAATTATACTTAAAATTTTTAAAGTCTAAAATTGAAACGATCCTATTTTTCGATAATATTAACTTAAACTTTCAAACTTAGATAATAATTTTTTAATTTTCCATATAATTATGTTTCAAATTATCGATAGAAAAAAATCAGACATATTTTTACAGTGGCGTAGCCAGAACTCAACGGGATATACGGCGAGATGTCATATATAGTGGACCGATGCCCCCCGGAGGGCGGGGAGGTCGAAATCCTTGGTATTTTTTAATGTTCAAAAAGTTTAAGATAATATTTCATGCACCATAAATTCAATTTGGGGTTTAAAATTAATTTTTTAGAAAAAAAAATATTTTACGATTTTTAGCGTCCATTCTTTCACTAGAATGCCTAAAATAATTGTACCTTAGCCTTCCCCTAAGGGACTCAGACTAATTTTTAAATAAAATAAAAATAAATTGAAAATTAAAAAGTAAAGTAAAAGTTCTATGATTTAGCGTTAGATTACTAATTTTTAATTTTTTTTTAACTCTCAATTACACCGCCAATTATACTCAGAATACCAAGTGACTAAAAAATTTCTTTGGTCTTAGCCAATCGAAAAATCAATGAAAGGCCATGATGACTCGAATTTATTTAAAATAAAATTGTAAAACTGTTTTGAAATGACTATAAAGGACGATGATAAAGAAGGATTAGTATTAGCGGTAGGAGTACAAGTCTGCGTTTAACTATTTGAGGCGGTTTTATAATTTGATGTTTTACTAATTATAAATTTTCTCATGATAAAGCAATTAGAAATTTTATTATAAAGAAAAAAAGAAAGAAAACGAGAACAACGGACTTTTCTGTTAAGAATTATTATTAAATTTAAAAAAAAAGGAGAGAACTAATTTCTAATTGAAAAATTTATTATTTTTTTATATGAGGCGGCGCCTCACCTAAGATTTTTTATGTACGGCGGCCCGCCGTAATTCGCCTCACGTAGATACGCCACTGTTTAAACTTGCATAACACGACTGGTTACTACGGACATATTTAGTTGATTTTAAATTGTTCCTTTTCAACCAGTAGCTGTAGTTTTCGTGTATTACTATGGTATGCGAATTCTTACTTTTTTCATTAATAGCAAAGTTTCTATCAATGTAAAGAACTTTTTTTTTTCAATAATAGACATTTTTTATTTGATGAGTAGAGTTTAATGATTAGTGATTTAGCCATTTAAATAGATTTAGATGATTTATTACATTAAGTAAATAATTAATTATTTTTAATAAGACCGATTCCTTCTTGAGAAAAGTTTATATCCGTTTAAATTAATTTTCGGCAAGTAATTTTTATTTTAAGAAATCTGCAATTAATGCTTAAAAATCAAACTAGAAATTTTTTCTCAATTAAGGAATTAGCAATATTTTCTTAAATTCTTTTTTAGAAATTGTTTCTTATTTAAGATATTGGCTATTTTTTCTTATTTTATTTGTTGGCAGTAGAGTGTTATTTAAGAAATCCGCATTTATTTTTAATTTTAGAAATAAAATACACTGGCAATAGATTACTATAAATCTTTCCGACTTGCTTGCTTTACAGATTTGGATTTTTACGGATCAAAGAGCAATCATTACACATAAAAGTGGGAAATACTCATAAATGCATTTATTTGAGAGCTAACTTATTATCAGGGTTTTTCAAAATATGCAAGTTCAACGGGGCCGATATGCACTTTGATTTGCGACTTATTTTTAAAAATAATGTCAATTCAAATTTTAGAAATATGCATAAATAAGCAATAATATGCAATTATATGCAGCTTAAAATTTTAAAATAAACAAAAAATTTTTAAAATTTTTTATTACAAAGTCGGTAGTTATTAACGTAAAAAAAAATTAGATATAAAAACTCAATTTTAATTAATTTGAAATAACATAAAAAAAAATTATCAAAACATACATTTACAAATACTCACTATCTTCAATTAAAATACAGTCGTCATCTTACTCATTTATCTCCTTAGTTTTTATAGAGACGCTTCTTACTGAAATAAATAAAGTTTGAATAGATTTAATTTTCTTCAGTTAAACGGTTCCTGTCGTCAGTTAATATTTTATTATAGATTGAAAAAGAACGTTCACAATCAACCGAGCTTTTTGGATAAAAAAGAAGACATTCTGCTATATTGAATAAATTTTTTAACTTAGATCTATTCAACATCCAAAATTCTGTGAGATTAAATGTGACTTAAAATTAAGACAAAAAAATTAATTGGACAGGTAAAATTAGACCAAAAAAAATAAGTGGACACGTTAATTTAGACAATAATAATAGAGAAGGCTTTTGTTAAAGGTTTTTTTTAACCGATTTCCAAAAGCTTTAAGGTTTTCATTTCTGACAAAGATTTAAAAAATAGGTTTACAGGATTTGCATTGTTTTTTTTGCGCCTTTTTATGTAATTTTCTCGCACACAGCATATTTTATATACCACTTTAAAGCACATTTCAGCAAGAATGTCCTGCAATTATTAGAAAATTCTTACTGGAATTGGGAAGTTCCGTAAACACCCAGACCAAACTTTTAGGAGGGGAAAAAAAAAAAATACCAATAAAAAAATTAAAATAAAAACGCCTTTAAATAGAGAAAATTTTTTTCTATATAAACATATTTTTTTTTCCGTTTGAAAATATATCACCAAGAAATAATTAGCTTTTTTTTTAAATTAAATCTAGAGTAGGTTTTTTTATTTAAAAAAAAGACCCACAATAAAATTTAACTAAGTTCAAATTTTAATTTTAAATTTTCTAAGAGTTCTTGTGGCTTAGTTGGTGAGTCAGTCGTCAACGAGATGCGAGAGTCCGGGATCGATACCCGTTAGCTATGATTTATTTTTGGAAAATTTAAAAAAAAAACATTTATGTATTATGCATAGACAGCATCAGATCCACAAAGCTCTTATAAAGATTTATGCGAAAATGTAATGATTTTAATATAAAAAAATTCTAAAATTAACATTATAAAACAAAAAGTTAATAAAAAAATAAACACAGCAAGACTCGAACCTAGTACTTTAAAATATTATCCGCACAGAGAGCAACGACGCTAAGAAAAAAAAACAACAAACTGGTCTAAGTGTTTACGGATCTTACCAATCTAAAGTTACCATATTTGATCAAAAAATCAATTTTTTTAATTTTCTTGCATTAACTAATTATTTATTTTTTGGTCGTGTATTAATAAATTCTTTCTTTTTTTTGTAAAAGGCGATTTTTTCATTCGATTTTTTTAAAACTTTTTATAAGAATTAGAGCATAGAGCTTATTTAAAATTAGAAAAAGGTTTTTTCCAGATTTTTAGCCTCTATTATTGAAATTAAATTTTTATGATTTTTTCTAGAAAAGCTTTTATGGCAAAACACAATGGTGAACGTCCAGAAGTCAGCTTTTGAAGCGTTTATTAAAAGTCAGAACGAAATTATCGAAGGTCTAAAAAGTAGATTATCTCAATTGGAAACAAAGTACTCGGACCTTCTTGTCGAAAATGAGATTTTATCTGTTATATAGTTTATAAGAGTCGCTGAATTAGAGAAAAACGAAAAATCAAATGTTAATGGTCCTAAACTTTTTAGAGACTTATTTAAGAAAAACAAATCGGAAAACTCTACTGAAACGAACATAATTAATGCAATTAGAATAGAACAAACTGAGAGTGAAAAAAAAAGTAAAAATGTTATTATATTTGGGAGTGAATACAGTGAAGATGTTAAAAAAGATAAAGAAACAGTCGATGAAATTTCAAATACTATAGGTTTCGATAAAAACAAGATCAAGTTTATAAAACGGTTTAAACGTAAAGATTCTAGTGTAACCTCAACTCCAATTTTGGTAGAATTATCCGATAAAAACGACAAATTCGAAATACTAAAGAAAGCAAAGTCACTTAAAAACAATTCGACATTTAGTAATTTTTACATTAGTCCTGATTTAATTTTTGCTTAAAGCGAACTAAATAAGACACTTATAGCCAAAAGAAATGAACTTAATGGAAAAAATGATATTCAAGAATCAGGTTTTAGATATGTTATTAGAGACTACAAAGTTGTAAAAATTAAGACTATTAATATTAGTGTAAATAATAATCCCGTAAACGTTGATCAAATGTCTAAAAATTTTCAAAACATTTCTAACTCTATTTCTCGTCTTAAATGTTGGTATACAAATACTTCATCGCTCGATAACAAAATGGACATATTTGTATCCGAACTTCTAATTGTGGAGCCAAACATTGCATTGATTACCGAGACTTGGTTCCGCCAAAATTCAATCACCATGATTAGAGGGTACAATCTTTTCAAAAAAATAGAGCTGGTAGAGGTGGTGGTGTGTGTATATATGTTAAAAAGGGTATCGAAGTGTTTGATGTTAGTATACCAAATTTGAAAGATGATTTTGTTGAACATGTTTGGTGTTCAATTCATAATGGAGAAGATAAGATCTTAGTTGGTTGTATATACAGGCCACCAGAAAGTTCTAATGAAATTAATGTTAGAATTAATTTATTATTAGCAGAAGCGAGTAAATTGGTTTCTAAGAACCGCTTTACTATCGTACTAATCTGTGGTGATTTCAACTTTCCAGCTTTAAAGTTTTTCTCAACTTTAAAGTGGTCAAATTCTAGCTACCCAATCATTACGCCTTTCGATCACCAAAGTCAAATCTTTGTTGATTATTTATTTGACAGTTTTTTAGATCAAACGATTGAAAATCACGCCTTTCAGGTAAGTGATTTTGAAACAACTAATACATTGGACCTTCTTTTAACGTCTTGTAAGAAAAGGGTCTTAAATATCTTAAATATACCAGTTTTAGGTAATGTTTTAAGAGGCCACCATGTCCTTAGTTTCGACTATTGTACCTCTTCAAAAACTGTTAAAACATTTGATCACAGAGCTTTCGATTACAATAAAGGAAATTATGCAAAAATTAACGAACAACTAAAACAAATTAATTGGGATAATCTATTTGATAAAAAAACTATAGATGAATGTTACTGTTTCCTTTCTGATATCTATAATTATCTATGCAAAGAATTCATACCTCAGAGAAAATTTCAAAATAAAAAAAATAAAAATTGGTTAACCCGTTCAACTCGAAAATTAATACGTAAAAAAAAACGCCTGGTTTAAATATCTTTCATCAAAAAAGGATTCTAGTCTTCTTCACAAATTTAAAGAATTAAAAAAATTAGTCAATAAATGAATAAAGTCTGACTTAAAAAAATTTTGAATTCAACCTTATTCAAAACAGCAAAAATAATCCAAAAATGTTCTATTCTTACGTAATTCAAAATTATTGGTAAAAGATCAAATCAAAGAGATGAAAGATAGCGATGGTAATATTACTTCAGATCCAAATAAAATTTGTTAAATTCTAAACATCCATTTTGAATCAGTTTTTCTTAAAGATGAAGATCCGATTATTCCTGAATTAGAAGAAAAAAGTGACCATGTTTTAACTATAGATCCTTTTCTACTTTTTTCAATTTCGAAAGTAATTGAAGAATTAAAAAAAATAGACGTATCAAAAAGCATGGGGACTGACCTTATTAATCCCAGAGTATTAAAAGAAACCACGGAAGCTATTGCTATCCCTCTGTCGAATATTTTCATTTAATCATTTAACAATGGTTCTGTTCCTAATCAATGGAAAGAAGCAAATACTACCCCGATTTTTAAAAAAGGCTCTAAAAAATTGGCATCTAATTATAGACCAGTGTTGTTAACATCTGTTCAATGTAAAATAATGTAAAAAATAATTTAAAAACCAATAATGGAACATTTAATCGTAAATAAGCTAATTTCTATTATACAGCATGGTTTCATGGAAAAAAATCTTGTTTCACAAATCTACTCGAAATATTTGATTTGGTCACTGAAGCTATTCACAATGGTTTTCCAATCGACATGATTTACTTAGATTTTGGAAAGGCATTCGATTCAGTCTCACACAAAAGACTCTTATAAAAACTTTAAAAAATACGGCTTTGATAATAAATTAATTAAATGAATTGAGTCATTTTTGACTAATAGGAGACGTCCTTCACTTTGGAAGAGAAAATCCTGAATTCTATTATTGCCTTAATGGGAAACTTCTAGTAAAAACTGAATAAGAAAGAGATCTAGTAAAGCCAATTTAACTTTAGGTTTGATCAAAAGAACCCCATATCGAAATCTCCTTTGAGATCTCCTTGAGATAGATGGAGATATAGAAAAATGAGAAAAGACATAGATAAATAAGGGAAAAAGAAGAGAATCTCTCATTTTTCTCTTAATTATTTTATTTC
>NTPY01000572.1:188436-215649 GCA_002922825.1 Brachionus calyciflorus
CTTTTGGAAATTAGCATAAAAAACGTCTTGGTATAAAATCAACACTGTAAATATTCAAAATAAAGTCAAGTAAGATTCGTTGTTGAAGAAGAATAAAAATCATGGTTTCTTTTGCTCTTTCAATATTTTGATTTTAAAATTAAAATTTTAGTTTCATGATTATCTCTTAAATTTTGTATTAAGTGATATTCAATTTTTTTGGTCCATAATTCGTTAAGATAACATATTGATGAATTTTCTACAAGAAATGTACAATAAGAATAGATAGCTTTTAAATTATTACAATTAAGAGAAGAAATAGAAATATTTTTCAAAAACATATTTAAAAATTTAGCCAGAGTTTATTTATTTATTAAGATGATGAGGATGCTTGTGGAGCAATATCCATTTGATTGTTGATGTCTTGTTGAGTTTTTTGAATATAAGGACGATGAACGATTAATTACTATTCCTCTTGGCCAAAGGGATTTATCATTAATTTTATCACGGTCGAAAATACTAATTATAAATTTGAAAGATTTGAAATTTTTATGAACAAGCGTTAGTTTTTCGAACTTTTAAATTTTACAGTTTTTTTAACATTTTCTTCAACTGTCTTGATTTCAAAGACTTCTGAGAAAGATGATTTAGATGTAGCAACCGTAGCTGTTGAAGAATCATAATATTTTTTTTTTCTAAATCCAAATTGATTTTTATTTATTTTGTAATGTAATGGTGAGTTGTAAAGGATTAATTTTTCAAAGATTTGGGCAAGACAGTTTGAAATAGATATCGGTCTAATGTTTTTTAAGTCATTATTGCTTTTAATAGTGTCTTTTAGAATAGGTTTTATTATGCAAGTATTGAATTTTCTAGGAATGACATTTAGATGTAGAAATTGATTGAAAAAATCAAGTAAAATACCCAGTCAAGAGAAATCTAAAGATTTTTTAAAGAATCTTTAAAGAATTTTATAAAGATTTTTTAGAGAAAGTTGGACTACTTTTCTCTAAAGAATCTTTAAAGGTTCTTTAGAGATTCTTTACTTTAAGTCTAATATATTAATAAATTTATTTTTTTATAAAAATATTTTTTTTTACTGTCAAACCTTTATACAACGCCTTAAAACAACCAAAAATTTACTTCAACTTTAAGTATAAAATTATAATTTAAGTATAAATAACAGATTTTTTAAAAATAATTATAAATATTATTATCGACTTGAAAAATAAATAAATTTCTATATCGAGCTATGACCATTAAAAAAATTTTAATTCCCTTTAAAAGACTTTAAAATCATATAAATTTTGTTTTTTATTTTTTTTAAATAAAATTTTTAAAAGTCATCAAGTCTTTTAATTTAATAAAATGAAAATTTTTATTTTTTTTAAATACGTAATTTAAGATCTTGGTACATCTGGTTCTATTTCAGCTACTTTCTTTTTTGTTGGTTTTGGAGTCGATGGTTTTTTAGAGTCTTGAACCATTGAATTTAAAGTTAAATTAAGCGCTTTTTGACAAAACATGCTATCTCGCTCTTTAACCAATTCTAAAAAAGAGATAATTATTATTACACAAACAGAATAATAAGTTTTTTTTAACTTACGATAAGCAGCATTAACCTTACGTGAATATTGCTTTTTAATGTCACCTGCGGTATTGTTCTGAAAAATAGAAGAATCAGGCAGCATTTTATTTAAAATTTTTCTAAAACAGGATGTTCCAGTATTTTCTTTACAATTATCTAACTCTTCAAATATTTCAAATCTCTCACTTTCTTTAACAAGAATGTCAACAAATTTATCCGATAAACAAACCATTAGATCTTTGTCATCTTTATTTTGATAAATATTTTGAAATATTTGACACATTTTTAGAATTCGCTCAATCTCTTGTCTAAAAAGAGCTAAAACTTATAAAAATTAAATGACTTAAGAAAAATTACTAAATGTCTTTGAATAATTATCCACTAAGAGTTTTAGCCTTTCAATTTCTTCTTTTAACTCCGAGTTTTCGATTTTTAACTCATCGTAAGAGCTTTTAAACTCAACAAGTTTTTGTTTGAGCTTAAAATTTTCTTCCTCAGAGGATTTAAATTTGTTTTTTAAATCTATATTGAGTTCTTTAATTTTCAATTCATCTTTAGAAGACTTTTTCACAGGAGCTTCAAAAGAATCAACCATTCCCTCTCCAGTTATGGTTTTCAGAATTTCTTCACAAGAAAATTTTGACCCTTAATTAAATAGATTTTTTTTTAAACTTTTATAAATTCTTGTAAATTTAAACTTACCGAAAAATTTTACTAAACCTGAGTATTTTTTGTTACCAAATGAAATATCGTATTCACGGTCAGCTTTAATTGGTTCATCAAATTTATTTAAAATGGAGTATTGAGAAACAATACTAAAAGAACCTTCATCTAACCAGTAAACCACAGCATATTTCACTGATTTAAAAATATCAATAGAGGATGTTGAATTATTCGGAGTTATTCCTGTTTCATTTTGACTTATTTAAAATAATTTTTAGATAGTTAAAATGACTTAACAACATTAATTAAACTATAGCTATTTTCTAACTGAAAAATCTATAATTAGTTAGGAATGAGTTTCAATCAAAACTTAAGTCTTAAATTACGTACTTATTTTAGTAAGTCAAAAAAACTATTTTAGAATATTTAAAAATTTGTCCTGTAATTTTTGAATGTTTTCATATTAAAAATTTTTCAAAATATATATATATTTTTTTTTCTTACAATTGATTAAAAATAAAATTTCTTCATGTTTTTGAAAAAAAATTATTAGATGACATTTTAAATATTCTAAATTAGATTTTTTTGACATAAAATAATACATATAATAATTTAAAGCCTCCGTAAAACAATACAATTTTCAAATTAATTTTTTAATAATAGTTTTTGGGATAAGAACTAATTTAAAAGAAAACTTAGAGAACATATTAAATGTAAAGAAAAAATCAACTGGTTATAACACTTGGGTTCTTTATTAAATTAAGTGTCAACTTTTATCTCATATCATTAACGCTTAACGACACTAAATTATTTCAAGTTTGAAGATAAAATTAAGAAAGTGTTTTTTTTCCTGTTTAATAATATATTCTTTCTATGTCAATTTAAAAATATTGTTCTTTGTTTAGCGGAATGTCGTTATACCCAGAAACCAATTCTAAATGGAAAATCTAATGCAGGACAGTTAAGGATCCTAATCCAGAACGGTATAGGATCTTGATAAGATTAAGACCCTTAAATTTTTCTTGGATATCCTTCCTGCATAAGAATCTTATATTGTCCTGCATAAAATTTTCAAGTCATTTAATTTTATTAATAATTAAGTTAGGACTTTGCTTCCATGATTAAAATTAACTCTTTATTAAAACCTTTAAAAAAAAATTATTTAAAAAAAATGTTAATTTTTTAATTAATTAATTTATGAAAAGTTGTAAGCTAGAGATTCCCATATCATTAAGTGCGTTTAAAACGCTTTACATCAAACAGTAGTGGTGATAAATTTATATCTTAACGTCATATTACGCCAGATTTTTTAAAGTCCGATAAACTTGACTAAGACTTAAAACGACAAAAAGATTCGGATTTCAACCGAATATCAAGTCATTCACTTCAAGTTATAATTCGTCCTCCCCACTTAAAAATTTTCATGAAAATTAAATCATACTTAAAATTAAAAGTAGAACAATTAACTGATACCTTGATCAATGAGATAATACATTTAATAAAGTGAATAACATCGATAAAGAGTTAGAGTAACAGTTTACGTCAATTTTTATCTATTAGACAACAACTATACGTCAGTAATTAATTCTAATAAAATCAAGGTATCAGAACAATAAAAAAAATGGATTATTATAATAATTTTAAAAAAATTTAAAGATCTTAGTTATTTTTTTTTAATTTAGCTGACTTGAAGCGAAACCCATTAGAAATCGAAAAGTCAAAGATTAAAAGTATATTTAACCAAGTGCTTTTTGATTATTTTGGATAAAACTAAGTCGCTATTTAGAGACTTGAGCTATCAAATATTTTAGTTGATTTTATTAATTGATGATTTAAATCATAGCGGCAAAGAGCGACAATATTTTTACTATTTATAATCTAATTAATTAAAAAAACATTTTACAAAAAAGACCCCATAATACATGTTTGTTTTTTTTATATTAACATACTGCACAGCTAAAAAAAAAATGGCGTAGCCGTACTAAAGCGTACCCGTCCCGTACACCGTACCGCACTCTGTCCTAAAAAGCGTACCGCAAACTGTACTTAAAAATTGTTAAAAAAAAAATCTTCAAGAAATTAATTATTTCGAAAAAATTGGTAAAAAAAAATTTTGACCATAGTCAATTTCATTTTTTTAAAGTATCAAATTTAATATGAGATGCGTGGGATAATCAATTTCGTTACCAGCTTTTTAAATTTTTTATTTTAAAATAATTTTAAGGAATTTTTTGAAAGAAAAAATATTTATTTATAATTTTATAATTAAAATATTTTATATTTTCCTTTACCTTTTAAAATTTTTAAAAATTATTGAATTTTTCTTTGGTCATAAATATTTTTTCGTTCGTAAAATTTTTTAAAATTTTTCTGAGTAAAAACTTTAAAATAGCTGATAACGAAATTGATTATCCCACCCATCTCAGATTTATTTTGATATTTTATAAAAATGAAATTGACTATGGTCAAAATTTTTTTTTACCAATTTTATCGTTTTTACGAATTTTTGAGTACAGTTTGCGGTAAGGTTTTTTGTACGCTTTTTAGTACAGAGTGCAGTACTGTGTACAGTACTGGTACGCTTAAGTATGGCTTGGTTCGGTACGGCTACGCAATTTTTTCATCAGCTGTGCAGTATTAAAAACTTGATGATTTGATACAATTATGCAAAAAAATCAATTAAAGAAAAACGATAGTTCTTATTTAGTCCGAAAGCATACAGGTTCGAATTTTTTAAGTACAGTAAGGGTCATTCCGCAGTTTATTTGGGAGAAATTAATTGTAAATTTAAAAAACCTTTCTTTTTTTCTACAGAATTCGCTTTGCGATGTTGTAATTTTGTTTATTAAGCAGTCATTGTTTTCTTTGTCGGATACATCTTCTTCAATCGAGTCTGATAAAAGTATATTCTTCTTTGTCATTGTCTTTGTTTTCGGTTCTACCCATTCTTCGTCAGAATCTATTAACTTTAGAACCATTTTGTCGGTGTTTTTTTTTTTTGTATTTTTAGACATTTCTACTAATAAAAAATCAAAAAAATAAAAAAGATCATTTCAAAATAAAAAAAAATATTAGACAATCAATTAAATTTTATAGACATTTGAAAAAAAAATTTATTGTAATTTTTTAAAATAATATTTAAGTGTTTAAAAAATAATAAATTAATTTTGCTCAAAAAATTTTTTTTAGGATTGAAATAAAAGTTAAATTTAATTGTGTACATATAGGCTTTTGTTAAGTAAACAAGTGCTCTGTTAAAAGGTCGTTTAGAATAAAGATATTATCGGTGTGTTTGTGAGCGAAAATAATAAATATGTCATTAAACTCTTTGATGCAAAAATATTCATTTGATAGTGCAGCTAAAAAAAAATGAGATTTTAACTCACTATCTTCAATACAATAAAAAGGATTATGTATAAAAACTATTTTTTTACAAAATATATAAAGTCGGCTATTAAATGAAGCTATTAGTTTTATACATCCATACGTATCTTTGTTTCTAATAAAGCTATTACAAAATTTTGATTTTTTAAAATCGATTGAGAGTTTACATAAACCTTATCGGAGAAATATATTAAATTTAGATCCTCCCCAAAATGGCCTCGAAGCAAATTTAAAATTTCGGGATTCATAATGTCTAAATCTACATTTATTTGTTGACCAATATCAAATAAATTTGAATTTTTTCTTCCAAATTTTTTTAAATTTGATGACTTAATTTCAAAATTTTCTTTTAAAAATTCTAAATATTTATTCGATTTTAAAAATCCGTTTACATAAATGTTAAAGCACTGCGACACTGTCCATAGTTTGATAAATTCGTCTCCGATCAAATCCTTTCCATTAATCATTCTTGTTATCTTTCTGTTGAGTTCTTCAAAAGGATAACAAGATGTATTATTAATTGGTCCAGTTTCAAAGGTTAAATCAACTAGGTGAAGCAACTCATGAAAACTCGAAGTCAATATATGAATATCATAAATTTCTTTAACTTCACCGACAAATTTTTTTAGAAAAACTTTAACAATCTCTAATTTTGATCGATTAATTTGTTTGGCATATAAAACTTGCAATGAAACTATTAAAAGCATGAGATTAGAAAAATATTTCTCGGACATTAGACCATAAAAAACAGGAATTGAATAAAACAGAATAAAATTCATAAATTCATGTGATCTCCATAAATTAAATAGCGAAATGTCCCTCGGTGCGTAATTAAGCAAATTCGGTGGTCTTAAATTTTGTAATCGGTCATTTATTTCTTTTTTTTTAGACTTTAACGAATAAGGCTCTTTTGAAGAAAATTCAAACCAATATCTAAATAGTTTTTTAATAACTCCTAGAAAAATCGTGTGCATTGAGTCAATTACTGTACTCTCAATTGGTTTGTAGAAATTAAGCTTCATCAGACTTGTTTCTCCTTTGATTCCATTTACATTCGACTCAGAGATAATAGAATTTGCAAGGTCTTCTAGATATTTTGAATGAGTTCTTAATTCATTTTCAACTTCATTACTTTCAAAGATATTATGAAACCCGTTCTTACATGACACGCTCTTTCCTTGATGATAGCATTTAGTACACCCAAAATAACCATTTGATAAAATTGTATTTAAAATTAGAGATCTGGCTGGTTTATCAAAAACACCAAGTATGCAGAAAAATTTATAAATTTCGTTATTTACTGTCAAACCGAATTCTAACATCTTAAGTTCGATGATAATATCACATAAAAATGGGTCAAGATTATCAGGTTTTCCGTTCGACACTAAAATTCCTTTTATTAAAAAGTAATTTTAAACTAAAAATAGGAAAATTATAAATATTATTTTTACCCGCAATCAAAATGTTATCTATGTAATAACGAGTTTCTATTGGTAGCTCGTTTATAGCTAGATAAACAGGCCAAATAGATAAATTTGATTTGTTAGACACCTCGATTCCATCAGTGTTTAATATGAAACTATAGCTTGTTTTCTTACTACCGTTTTCAACTTGTGTTTCCTTGAATGACTGGTAAAAATCACCATCAATTACATCCTCAATTATATTTGAATCATGGCATAAATTTTCAAATACTGGGAGGACTTTTTTTTTAAATAATCTTCTTATTTGATCGTTCAAAGGAACATGATAAAATATGTCTAACCTAAAAAAAATTTTAGAAAATTTTCAAAACATTGTTAAAATTAAACTGTCGATTTATAAATTTATAAAAGACCATAGAAAAAAATTAGATTTAAGATGAACTACATTTTTTTAACTAACCCTTAACGTACCGTTGTAACATATATGATACATTTCTAAAAGTTTTTAAAACTTTATATTCACATCAATATAAGAAAATATTTTATTAATCAAAATAAAGCTCATTAAAAGATCTATCCAAGGAATACTAGTATTTGGCATTGATTGTATATATAAAATTTAAAATTTGATCCAAAGTTGTAGGATTTGAATTTTTGATAAAAATCGATCAAATTTTTTCAATTAAAATTTAAAAAATTTTCTTTAATCCTTTTTTTTGATTGGATGAATGAACTTTAAATCAAAATACATGTCACTCTATGAAATAAAATGCGAGAAATCTAATGGTTCTAAAATAATTTTACAATTTTAATCTTATCTAGAGATAAACGGGTTCAAAAAAATGCATCAGTTGTTTTTCAAAGGCTACCATAAGCTGTATGGTACTTACCATAGATTTTGACGAGAAATTCAAAAATTTTATCAATTTTTTGATATCTCGAAAAATTGACAAGCGGAACGTTAAGAGTAAAGTAAAAGTTTTATGAAATAATCATTGAACGGTATTTCAAAAAGGTCTAATATATTTCATTAATTTCATTTTTAGATATTTCCAAGCTTTGAAAATTTAGAACTTTTATAAAAAACATTAATGTTTAAAAAACAGTCCAAATCTATCCTCAAATACTCTACTATACAAATATATAAAAAAATATTTTTTTGGAATAAAACACTGAAGGCTTTTTAAAAATTAGCTGATGCTCAAAGACAAGCAGCTTATTCAAAAGGTACTTGTAGGAAACACCTATACCGTCTGTTTTGGAATTTTTTCAGGTTCTGTTACAAACGTTTAAAATTTCAAAGTTATGAAATATCCAAAATATTGTAATTAATGAATTAATGAATTAAAATCGCTTCACCCTTTTTTGAAAAACGTTTTATACAATTAAGACAAGAAAAAAACGGTTTTGAATAAATTAAAATCTATAAAATCAAAGGTAAAAAGCTCAACACCTAAATTAAAGAAATTCCCGAAAGTTTTTGAAAAATTTCAATAAATTTTCTATGAAAATTTTATCTGAATGTAGTAAACTAGATATAATAATGCAGTTAGAATATAATTTAAAAAAAAAAAATACTTTGTGGAACATTCAGTACATGAACGCTGTTTCGGATATTCAAAAACAACATTATTTTTGCATTTGCTACAATACCATTTTTTTGAATAATTGATAGTTTCCTCTACTTCATCTAATAAGACTTTGCTTAACTGATCAAATGTTGACGGAACCTCGTAATTTGTAAAAATTTTAAAAAGCTTTAATACCAAATTTAGACAATTTTGAGTCATTTTTCCGGAATAGAAAACCGACAAAATAGAAATATTTAGAATTTCCAAAAGCTTATCTTCAGTAATTTCATCTTCACTCGAATCTGAGGTTTCATCTAAATCTACTGACTCTTGACTAAACATAGAAATATCATCCTCATGGTCAACATTATTATCCAAATTATGATTTGCATTGTCATCTTGTTCCCTAAAAATAAAACTAGGACTGGGTGCATTATCTTCAAAATGCTCAACCTCAGGGAAATACTCATTAAATTTTTTTAAAACATTTTCCTTTTGTTTTTTTCTTCGATAGTAAAAGGTGCTTTTTGGGATCTGTTTACCCCGCTTTTCTGCCATCTAGAAAAATTCAAATTGATATATATAAATTTGTTCATTTTTTAATTCCAGAAAAGGTCAAAAATTAAGTTAAGATTAAGTTGATTTGTTTAAATTTTTCATTTTTAATACTTAAAAAAATTTATCGTAAGAAAAAAAATCACTAAGTATACTTATATTTTTTAAAAATCAATCAAAATTTTTTTTATAAAAATTTTAAAAGAATATTTACAAAAAAGTAGAAATAATTTAAATTTTCTATTTATTCATAAAAACTTTAAGTTTTTGATTTACAAATTAAGAAGAAACCATTTTTAAGGGAAATTTAAATATTCAAATAAGGCAATATTAAGAAATTGTGAAAATTTAAAAATTTTCTGTTGGAAATGTTACCCCAAGGATCAACTCTAACAATGGTCTTAATGATTGCTAATTTTACATAATTTAAAAATTTAAATGGTAAATATGCTAAACGGTCAAAAATTGAGATTGACGTTACTTTTTATTAGACAATTGTAAATCTCTAAGATTTCTGTATTTTTTCTTTTTATAAAAAATTTTTAATTTGAAATTTAATGAACTCTTAATTTACAAATTTTTATCATTTTACACGAACATTAATTTTTTTCTATTTTTTTTTAAATATTTTAAAATTTCTCTAATTTTTCTTTATAATTTCTTTATATTTTAAAGATATTTTAGAGAAACTCTAAAGTTTCTCTAAAATTTCTTCAAAATTCTTCTGACTGGGTATTCCTAAATTGGTTATTCTTTCCGTTTTTTATTAGTGAATATGATAAAGAGTCAAAGCCTTTTAGATAAGAATTATCGAACTAATCAATTATTTTATTTAGTGTTGCTAAGTCAAAAAAGTCAATTTCTTTAGATGTTTTATAATCTAAAAAATGCGAATTTACTAAATTTTTAATATTTTCCTGTTCTTCACATAAAGAGGAAATATCAAAGAGTTCCTTAAAATGATTTTTTAATATGTTTGGAGCAATAGATGGTTCTTTTTTAATAAACCTTTTTTTTTAGATAAGTAAATATATTTCCAAAATTTGTTTCTATCTTTCGAACGAGCAATAGTTTCAAAATGTTGCTATTATTAGATTCATGTAAGTAAATATTTTGACGTTGAATTTTCCTAAATTCTTTTTTTACATTTTTTCATTTTTCAATTAGATTTGGATTTGATTTATTATTAATTTGATTTCGTAAAGTAACTAATTCAGATTTTATTTTTTTTAGTTCATTATTAAATCAATGAGTTTTTATTATATGCCCTATAATTTTCTGGGTTTGTATCCTCAAACTTTTTAGTTTCATGGACTGAACTTTTTACTGCTTCACAAATATTTTTATAGAATTCATCAATATGATTCTGTGAATCTTTTAAGGAATTCGTATCCAAAAATTTTAGACAGGTCTCATTTATATAAAAATGGGAAAAAATGCAATGAATAAACGCGTTTAAATTTTTATTTTTTATTAAATTTTTTGGTTTAACTGCAAATAAATAACCAAAAAAAGGTCGGTATTTATTTCATTGGTATAAAATTGGCGGTATATATTTCATGCGATATTAATTTGTGATTTACCCAAAAAAATATTAAAAAAATAAAGCGGAGGTTTAAAATAAAGGATGGAGTAGTAATGCCAAGACCATATGTAAATTTGGAAAGACAATATGTTTTAAATATAAAATTTTACTTACTCAAAAAATCGAGGTTAATTTACAAAAAATAAATAAATAAATAAATTGACTTAAAATTTTTTATTTTGAATTTTAATAAATATTTTTTTAAGTATAATAATGAATTTTAAACAGAATTTAAAGTATATTTAAAAGTCGAGTATATTTATAAGTAAGCGAGTATGATAATCAGTCATATGCCTTGAAATAGAACTATGCTTAATATTTTCGTGAGTATTCTGAAAAGTTTTAAAGGTATGTCTAAACAACAATTCGGTTCGATGAATCACATGAATGATCAATTCCATTTAAAAATCCTAAGTTATTTTTGTTAGTGATAGTTGCTGAACATTTTCTGTTAGAACATCGCCAATACATCGTATCAATATTCTTTTGTTTTAAAACATAAGTCGCTTTTCCAACCAAAATGGCCTCAGTACCTTTGCGGATTTTTGTTTTTTCAAAAGAAACTGTATAAACCCTGTTGACCAGTTTCCATTTATTCATTATCACTCTGATTGTCAATATCCATGTTTGAAATTCAAATAAAGTGTTTGAAATGAAAAAAGTTATTTTTTGATTAAGTTGTTTGAAGTGAAAAACAAACAAATAAAACTTCTCATAATCGCAAATTAATTTAACCACATATATGAATTAATCGAATTTTTATCTTAATCGCAAATTGAAAATATACCAACAAAATTAATTGATTTTCTTTTTTACCTCAATCGATAAAAAACATAAGTTGAAATGAATGAAACCAAAATTACATTACATCCAATTTTAGAATGCTAATGCAATTGTTACGGTTGACTTTTTCTTTTGAACCATTGTTTAAGACTCGTCTTTATTCTTATTACAGCATTTACGTAAACACATTTATAAAAGAAATTAAATACATAAATTTAAATATTTCCTAAAATAGCAACCATTCTTAAATATCTAAATTTAAATTCAAATTAAAAAATAAAAAAAAAATATATTCTAGAAAAAAAATTTTAACAATTGATAAAAAAAAATTTGAATAAAAAAAAATCAAGTATTTGATTTACAGGCTTGATTTGTCAATTCAAATAAAATAAAAAGAAAAAGTATATACTCATTTTTAGCAATTAAACAATCTAAAAAATTTTTCTCAATGCATTTTTATAATTTGAGAGTACATAAGTCAAAATTAAAAGCAGTCACTCGAACATCGGCCTTATTAGCTGGATTTGCTTTAACCGCAATGGTTGAGCTAAATTTTAATTTTGCTAATGATACTCAAAATAATCAACAATCAAATGAAAACCAAACATCAAATCTTGCTAACAATACCAATTCGCTCAACAATCAAATTAATCAAAAAAAACAAATTCCTGACAGTGTTTATATCATTTTTTCATTAACTACATGTCTTCTCATAGGAGTTCACATGTTAGCTTTGATGATTAGTACATGTATTCTGCCTCAACTTGAAGCATCTACAAGTGAGCCAGTCGATACCGATAGACACTTGAAACAACATGAATTTAACTTTATAAATCAAACAGTGGATTATTCTCCTTTTGAAACCAATAAAACGTATAGTTATTTAAAAAATAACTCAAAGAATAAATTAAAAGATATAGCCATTTTAAATGATAAAGAAATAGTATTTCCCTATCAGAATTTTCATAAATGTATTGAGGCTGCATGGATCATGTCAACTATTATGGGAATATTTTTGTTTATTGTCGAAATAGGATTCATTGTTTATATTCAATTTTATCCAATAAGTCATTTAGCTGCTTTGACTGGTGTTTTTGTAATGATTCCCATTTTGATTTTATTTATTATATTTACTATTGTGTTCTATAAGCGTTTGGCTCATTTTAAAATAGGTCTTAGTAAGAAAATTATAACTCAATTGGAAGATAAGAAATTTCGAGAGTATGTGATCTAATAGTAGTTTATAAGGTTAAATAATGATATGATGGAGATCGAATCAAAAATTATCTTAAAGTCAATTTTTTTTATATTTAATAAATTTATTAATGTTCACAAAATAAAATTACTGATTTTTCATGAGCAATAAAATTTAATAAATCCTAAACTGTTAAAGTAACTGATCATTAATCGAAAAAATAGGTTGTTCAGAAACGTTTGTCAAGCTGATTTTTTTCTTAAAAATGGTAAGACTCAAAGTGAAGTATTTAAAACCTAAAATTTTTTTTTTAAACTTTCTACAGTTTTGACGATTAACTTGTAACAATCGCCTTGTAACTTTTTTTTGTATTATGGGCCATAATACAAAAAAATTATGGCCATATCTCAATTGATTACAGTTTAGTTATTTCAAGTATCTAGCTAAACCGCTTAAAAATTGTAAAGTTCATCTTTTCGTCAAAAACCACTTTCTTAAGTCGTTTAAAAATTGATAAATTTTTTAGCTTTTTTGTTCTAATATTAATATATTTCTATGAAATAATAATTTAAAAATTTAAGCTTTTTAAATCATAAATGTTTATTTTTGTAATGTTTATGATCGTTTATTTTTGACCAAAAAATTAAATTTTTTATGTCTTACAAAATCTTTTTTGGGCTTGATATAAAATAATTCAAAAAGCCCAAGTCTGATTTGAAGCTTATAGAGACGTGTTTTTTTGAGAATTCTATACAACTCTGGTCTTAAGACCAAGTGCATTTTAAGGGTTATTTCTGAAGTTTATGGATTTCTAAAATATGCAATGACTTTGTAAATTATTATTTTTTGTAAAGATGTCATGATCGAGTGACAAACAAACTTAAATAAATTAACCAAAAATTTATAAGTTTTTATTTGAATTTTATTTAGAAATTATTTAGCGTTTTCTAACATTATCAAACAAAATCATTTTAAACAGCATTATTAGAGGCTGTGACGTTACAATCCAGCAATTTTTCCCCTTAAGTAACTTAAACACTAGACTAAACCGTTTCTTACAAATTAAACACTAAAAATTAAATAAAAACTAAAATTATACGGCAAAGTAAAATTTTTTCTCATTTTTCAATTTTCATTTTTGCACAAATAATTTAAATATGCAATTACTTGCACGCTGAAATTTTAAAGAGTCAATCCTTTTTTAAAACACATTAAAAATTATTATTTGAAAGCTTTTAATAAAAAGAATTAGCTCTTTAAAATTTCAGCGTGCAATTAATTGCGTATTTAAATTTTTTGAGCAAAAATTAAAATTGAAAAAAGAGCAAAAATCTTACTTTGCCAATTATACTGTTTTTTTTCGAAAGGATTGGTGTTGCAAAAAAAATATTTTTTAATTCAAAGCGAAGCTTTGTAATTCTAGAGTGCAGAAAATTAGAAAAATCCAAATCCTAGAGAATGAAAAAATGTCCTAAAACTAAAGAATATGAAAAATGAAGTTAATGAAAGAATAAAATAGATAATTTTAATGAATCTTCAAATATACAAACTCTTACTTAAGGCAACAGAACCGGCAAAAAAGGCTCATAAAACTCAAAAACTAACTTAATAAAACTTTAAAAAAGATAAAATGAATCAATCTTTAAACAAACAAACTCTTAATAAAAGCAACAGAACCGGACAAAAAGGCTCATAAAACTCAAAAACTAATTTAATGAAAGATTAAAACAGACAATTTTAATGAATCTTCAAACAAACAAACCCTGAGTAAAAGCCACGGAACCGGCCAAAAAGGCTCATAAAACTCAAAAACTAACTTAATAAAACTTTAAAAAAAATAAAATGAATCAATCTTTAAACAAACAAACTCTAAGTAAAGGCAACAGAACCGGCCAAAAAGGCTCATAAAACTCAAAAACTAATTTAATGAAAGATTAAAACAGATAATTTTAATGAATCTACAAACAAACAAACCCTGAGTAAAGGCCGAGGAACCGGCCAAAAAGGCTCATAAATCTCAAAAACTAATTTAATGAAAGATTAAAACAGATAATTTTAATGAATCTTCAAACAAACAAACCATGAGTAAAGGTTGAGGAACCTGCCAAAAAGGCTCATAAATCTCAAAAACTAACTTAATAAAATTTTTAATAAGATAAAATCAATCAATCATCAACCAAACAAACTCTTAGTAAAGGCCACCGACCCGGCCAAAAAGGCTAATAAAACTCAAAAACCAAGTTAATGAAAGATTAAAACAGATAATATTAATGAATCTTCAAACATACTAACTCTTAGAAAAGGCAACAGAACCGTCCTAAACAGCTCATAAATCTTAAAAAATAACTTAATAAAACTTTAAAAAAGATAAAATGAATCAATCTTCAAAATAAATACTCTTAGTAAAAACCACAAAACAGACAAAAAAGGCTCATAAAACTCAAAAACTAAATTAATGAAAGTTTAAAAAAGATAAATTGAATAATCTAACATACTAAGAAGCCAAAAATACTCATAAGTATGGAGCTTTTAAAATGGAAATTTGCACTTAGAAAAATTAACAACTGGCAAAAAAAAAAAATTAAAATAAATTAATATTTTAAAAAAATTTTTCTTTTCTAGGTTACAATAAATTTTTTTATATTTTATATGATTTGCCAAAACTATTTTATAAATTATAAATTAATAAATTTATCCCAAAAAATTTTAAAAGCTAAAAAAAATTTCCTAAAATAAAATGGAATCCCAAAATATTACAACCCTTGATAACAAAACTATTGCAACCGAACAAACGCCTATCGATGCTCAAGAAGATGATTCTGGTATAAATAAATTTATGATTAAAATAGCTGAATTAATCCAAAATAAAAAAACTTCAGTTATACTCAAAATTTGTCAAATCGTTACTCAAAAAATAAATGAAAATGAATTAACAAAAATTCTTTTTACAGATGGAGATGAATACATCACTGGAAATATCTGGAATTCCTCATTGTTTGGTGCAAATCATAAAAATACTTTGGTTTTAATTAAAGATTGTTTAATAGTTGAAAACACCAAAGATGACTATTATTTTAAAACAAACGAAAAAAACTTCTCTATAAGCTTTAGTAAACTAACAACTACAGAGAAAATTGATTCACTAATATATAACTTTTGCGAAAAAATTCTTCCATTCCAAGATATTGGCACAATGAACTTAAAAAATAAAGAATTAGTTTGTTTTGAAGCTATTGTAACTAGTGTCAAAAAATTCACATATCCAAGTAAATTCTCTAATAAATATTTAGTTTATTAAAAAAAAAATTAAATTATTTAACATTAATTTAGATAAAATAATGTTAAAACTTGAATGTTTAGACAAAATTGATCAAAAGTATTCTATAAATGTTATAATATGGAACCCAAAACAACTGGTAGAAGAAAAAACAGAATATTTGTTCAAATTTTTCCTCATATATAAAGTAAATAACAAACAAATTGAAATTTCAAATTGCCTTTTTTCGGAAATAGTTCAACAAAGAAACAAATTAGAGATAACTTCCAAAGAATATTTTAATTATAGCTTTTTCGAAAAAATTTATGAAAATGTGACAAATATATCTAATATTGATGAAAAAGACAATATAAAGGTTGAATTAATCATAATGGATGTTGATAAAAAACCAAATTATCTAACTTTAAAATTAAGAGATAATTTTAAGAACGAAATTTATGCTAACATTTTTAACAAAGACGATACAAAACCAAGTCTAGTTGCAAGTGACTTAGATGAATTAAATCAATTAATATTAAAAAAAATTGGAGCTGTTGCATTAATAAATCTTGATGTTGTTCGCAAAAAACTACAAACTAAATCAAAAATATTTTACAATATTAAAAAAATCCATATACCATAAAATATTTACATTTTTTTTTAAAGATAATAAAACTACCTAAATAAAAATTATATTAAAAGAATTTTTTATTAATATTTCAATATACATTCAAAATTAAAAAAAAAATGATATTCAAAATCTAAAATTATCCAGGGCTAGTCAAATATCTGATTTAGACAAATCAAAAATTTTTTTGAAATTTTTGTTTTGAATCAAAATTTTTTAAAATTCATCTTTTTAAAAATATTAACACAAAATTTTTTAGATATTTCCAAAAATCTCAATTTTTTTTTTTGAAATTTAACAACCCTAATTTCGATTCTTTAGATATTTATTGGTATTTTGATTTTAAGTTTAATTCAAAATTTAATTTTCTAACCTGTTTTGGTGGTCCAGTCACCGACACCAACACTAGAAAAAGGCCTACTATGATAAAAAAAAAGTTAAAGAATCTTCCAGTATAAAACAAAACTAACTTGTGCACATTTTGTTGCTTTTCTCTAAGAAAACAATAGGAATACACTAATTTTTCATAGATTAGTGTTTGATTATTCACATTAAAACTGTAAATTAAGTAATTATATATAATTATATTTGTATAAATTCTGAAAATTTACAGAAGACAAGGGCTCACTGGAATTATAACTTGTGTTCATATTCCATAAACAGTGTGTCGGAGTTTTCAGATTATTTAAACATAATTTGAAAGCTAGAAAAGCCAAGGGGTCGATAAAATACTAAACTTAGAGTCAGTATTTTAGCGACATCTTTGTTTAAAATTTTCAAAATTTTAGTAAAAGTAAATGATATAAACGTAATATTAATGGTAAAGCTAGTTTACCAAGTAAATAGTAAATATTTCTTTAGTTTCGATGAATAAGTTTGATAATAAAAATCGATTTTTATTGAAAATTTTGGAAAGCAAATCAATATTTACTATTAACTTGGTAAAGTAACTGAAAATAAAGAAAATTGGCTACCCAAAATATATATTTACGCTTTATCACTATTTTTTTTAGCTTATTTTAACAAAGTCAAAAATACGTAGCCTCAAAAAAAGATTTCCAACTAAGACTTTATACGTATTATAATCCATCTATATTGTTTTTAAAGAACAAAATATTTTAAAAGCGCTAAAAAGTTCGAAACAATTTTTATTTCGAAGATTTAAGAGATAATTTGACCAAGTTTATTGATAAAAAAAAAGGTTTTGAATTCCCATTCAATGTGCATAAAAAATAGAGTGATAAAAAGATTCGACCTCCCATATGAAAAAGTCATTTTTTTATTATTAATTTCAAAAACAGAGACCCACCTTTAAACAAATTACAAAAACTCCATTTCGTCAAGGATGATCTTACTCTAACTTTTAGTACTGTATTTCGAGCCGATTGAATTTTCATTAAATTTTTTTTTGTTGAACCAAGGATTGATGCTGAATAAAACCAAAAATTTCAACAAATTTATACACTCTAAAAAATAAAAGCGCCTAGATTTTAAAAACGTCTAAAAATTGAATTTTTGGACAATTTTTTGGAGAAAAAAGACGCTTTTTTTAGCCGTCAAAAAAATTAGTCGTTTTTAAAGAAAAAGGTGTCTTTATAAAAAAACGGCTAAAAAAAAGTGTCTTGTATAAAAAAAATCGAAATTTTGTAATGTAAAAATTTAAAACTAGTCGCTTTTAAATTAGCCACTTTTAATTATAGACGTTTTTTTCAAGACATGGCTAAATAAAAGCGCCTTAAAAATAGTGACTACTAAAAGCGTCTTGAAAACTCTCCAAGATGACGTCTAGTTGTAGCGCCTAAAAATGGTGTCTTAGTCGCTTTTATTTTTTACAGTGTAAAGTTAACACTTAGTTTGAACAAAATGTATTGAATTGCATTGAGAGATTTCCAGTTTCGGTGTAACTTTTCTTTTCGATTTGTTACACCGAAACCTTATTTTAAAAGCATGCTTTAACAAATAAATGAAACAAAATGAATGTCAATTTTTAAATTCGAATTTTTATTTAAATAATTTTGTTGGTTTATGTTTGCAAGTCAAAATGAGTTGCCAAAATAAACCACCTGTTTTTTGTGTACTTAGATCCTTGACCAAAACCTATACGAGTCAAAAGAAAGCAAGATTTTAGAAACTAAAATTTTTAAAAATAAAAAAATTTTATTTCAAGTATGAATGTAAGATTTCTTGAAAATAAAAGAGTTTCTATTAATGAGAAAATTCTAAAATACAATGTATCTAGAAAATTATTTAATAACCTTTCATATAAATTTTCTAGATCCGAAAGAAAAAATTGAATTCATAATCCATATCTTCAAAAGAAGAGTTAAAGTCGAAAATTTTAAAACAAAAAATTTAAGTTCAAAATTGAAAGAAAAAAAATGACTTGTAATGAAAACTTAAAGTGTCCCATTTGTAAAAAAATATTTATTGAGCCCAAATTCTGTCATGTGGCGAAAGCGCCTGTCTTAAATGTCTTCCTAAAATAGATAAATTCGAATGTCTATTTTGTAATGAAATTCATACGGTTCCTCAAAATGATTTCACAACGAACAAAGCTACTTGAATCATAAAAATTGACATAAATTGCTTGAATTATACTATAAAAAAACAATCGACTAATAAAAAGCCAGTAATGTACAATTGCCAAATGATCTGTTCGTGATCAACATATATCTATTATATTGAAATACAAATATTTTAAGATCCCTAAATATAATTGATCCTTGCAAAAACTAAAACATTTTATTACGCATATAATCCTGACAAAATATGCAAAAAAAATTCACTCTTGTAAAATTAAATTGGCTTTACAAATTTCGCAAAATATGTGTCTGACTGCAATAACTTTTAATGCATTCTAACAATATACATAATTGACAAAGGCTTGATAAAATTTATTTTAAAATTTAATAAAATAGTACCACCCAAGCTTAAACTAGCTAGCTTTAAAATATAATTTATAAATTAACTAATAGTAACTATAAATATTTTTTTGAAAATATTATTAGTATTTACAAATAAAAAAATTTTTATAAAATAAATTTAAAAATCTAATTATAAAAACAACAAATAATATATTATATTTAAACTTAAAATCTTTAGTCACCAAAAATGGAGTCATACGAAAATAATATTAAACAAAATATACAAATTAACGAAGATCATACCAATCAAAATAATACACTTCAAATAATAGAATTAAAAAATGACAAAGATAACAATTTAATTGTAAATAATGAATCAGACGTAAATACAACGATTGAAAATTTTGTCGAAACAGTAATTACAAAAGATATAGAGATTGTACAAGATTTAGAGCACAGAGTTAGAATAGTTAAAGACCGAATAATTAAAAAAAGGATTAACCAAATAAAAGAATATAGACATAAAAATGGAATATCAACTTCAGCTGTTTCAACGGAAATTAAAAATTTATTCGGAAAAAAAATTCCAAAACACATAATTGATAAATTAGATAACGAGTGCACAAACTATAGAAACTTTAATGAAAAATTAGTTTATTACTACAAATGGTATACAACTCATAATTTAAAAAAAATTAAATTTTAAAGTAATTATTTTATTATATTGATTGGCACCTTAATTTTTTAATAAAACATAAAATTTTTAAATAATAATATCATCCTCCACACTTCCTAAAGAAAAATCATATATTATAAAAAGGATAGCTAGTTTTTCAAATAAATGAATAATTAATCATATTGATGTTTAAATTATATATATAATAAATATTGTTTAATCAAAAAATAGCAAAAAAGTTTCTATACAGCAAATTTGTATTCATGCTAATTGCTATAGCTTTAGAAAAAAAAGAAATACTACTATTCTGTAAATAACTAAAGTGCACCAAATCATAATCATTAATAATAATTTGGCTGTTTGGAGCCTTGATAACTCATTTCTATTCCGATAAAAATATTCGGAATTTGTGAATTATAAAGATAACCATGCTTTATTAATATTGGATTTGATTTTGAACAATTTGTTTTTTAAATTTCAATTAGATTAGCAAAAAAACACTTATTTCATGAAATTTATCAAATTAAAATCAAACAGATAAATTAGTTGTAAATCTATAGATAAGAGCTAAAGTTAAAAATAATAAATTAAGTGTTCAATATAATTCTTTTAATGAAAAACTCAGTATTAAGTTTGATTTGATATTCATCAAATCTTAAATAAAAATTTATTTTAATAACTAAATATAAACTTTTTAATATCACAATTTTAACCTATTTAAAAGCAATAAAAAAAACTTTTTTTTTTGCTCAATAATTTCTATAATTTAATATATTGAATTAAAACATTAACACTCAAATTGTTTTATAAAATTCGACATTAGTTCTCATAAATAAATGAACCTAAAATGATTGAATAAGCCTAATATTATTTATTTAAATTTTTTTTCCCATTTTTTTATAAGATTACTAGAATAAACTTTAAAAGAGAAAGCTTCACTTAAAATAAATGTTGCCATATATTTATCTTTTCTAAATTAACTTTTTTCTTATTATATTTATAAATTAATTATTATTTTGTTTCAAAAATATTAATATGAAAAGATATAAACCAATATCGATAGAAATTATTATCGAAAATTAAAATTAGTTTAGCTATAGTAAAATAAAATTTTTAATAATAAAAACAAAAATAACTCTAACAAAATATTAAAATACTAATAATTAACAAACAAAACAATTAATTTTAAATAAAATGGGTGATAAAAATCAGACAAAAAAAATCAAATTAGACAATACAGAATCAAATAAGTCTGATGATTATAAAGAGTCTATGAAATTCACCAGATGGAATATAACAGAAGAGAAGAATATTCAATTAACAAAAATATTTAATAAAAAAACAGAGGTTGCAAATTATCATTTTGATGTATGCACAGTATGTGGTGAAAAATATTTTCTTTACAAAAATAAAATTACATCAAAAGATGTGAATTTCTTACTAAAGTATAAACACATTCTCCATTACTCCAACCTTAAAGAAGAAGATATTGATGCATCCTATTTTCAATATGAAGAAAAGTATAGTGTTTTAAACGAAATGGTTCTTGATAAGGAAGGCTTTAAAAATGGAAATATTTTAATCTGTTCAAGATGTTACCAATCGCTAAAAATATACAATATACCAAAATTCAGCTTAGTGAACAACTTATATATAGGTAAGAATTTGGCAAATTTTCTAAAAAAGGGAATATTTTTAGGGGATGAAAAAAATATTAAAAGACTTTTTTTAACCGCTATTTTAAGCTTATTTAACATATTTCAAATTGTGATTTTAATTTATTCATCCCCTATAATTGTTCCCTTTTTTAGAAAACTATCCATTAATTTTTATATATTTTTCTAGCAAATTAAAATATATTTAATTAAAGAATAATTTGAAATAATCAATTTAAATTTTTAAAAATTAAATCAAAAATTAATTAAGCATTAATATGACTCATTTTTATAAAATTTCAAATTACAATGATTTTTTAAATTTTTATTTACATTACTTTAAAACTTTGCAAATTTATGCGGCATTTAAACTCAAATATTCGAATTTATGCCTACACAATAAACACCTAAAAACATATTTTTTTTAAAAATGCTAAATACGGCATTTATTACCGAAATTTTAAAGTACGCATGGCATTAAAAGTTAGAAAAAAAGGGAAAAATATAATAGTATATTTTTTTTATATATTTATTAAATACATCATTAATTCTGTATTTAATCCGAAAGAATTTAACTTTAAATGATAAAAAAATTCAAAATTTTTGAATCATTTTTGAAAATAAATGCCGAATTTATCACTTTTGAAAATATTCAAAAAAATTATTAATGCAGCAGTTAAAGTCGAAATTTTGGATTTTATTGCAATACACCAAGCTTCAACGCATTACGTATCTTTAAATTATTTTTAATATTTTTTTTAAAGTAATATTAAATTATATTTTAAAACTACGTAGCTTTTTGTTACGTATTGTAACATTTTACAGAACTCATTTTTAATGTTTGTAAAAAAGTTAAAGAAAAAATAGCAAATTGAAATGAGGGAATTGACATGAATTTAAGAGCCCCTCGAATATTAATTAATTATTAAAGAAATGAACCTATAAAACAGATAACTAATTAAAAAATAAGTATATATTTGTTTTACCTATTGAGCCAATTTATAGTAAAAAGAGAATATAAGTTTTTATAACAGGAGTTGTTTAGTCGTTGACCAAAACGATTACTCTTTATTAACCGTAATTTGATTAACCAATTAATGTTTAACCGTTCTTACATAATTAATTAGTTTAACAAAAGGTTAACCTTTATTTGATTAACCAAATTACGAACTGATATTTAAATTTTATTATTTAAATTTTTATATTTCAAAAACCGTCAGATTTTACATTTTGCTGAAATGTCAATCTGAACTTTTACTCAACAAAAAAATTAAATAAGCAATTAATTGCCTATAAAACGTTCCTTCAGAATAAAATTACAAATAAGAAATTTAATTTTTAAATGTCGAAATATTAACTAAAAGATAAATAAGCAACTAAATTCTAATACAATAAAAATTAAAAAAGTTTTTAAAACAGCAAAAAAAAATTAAAAAATTGGGAGATTACTAATTTTAACTAATTATTTTTTAAAAGGTGAAACACCAGATATACTTCAAACATTAACATATTCTGAAGAAATATTAATATCAAAATTTAGAATGATGGGTACAATATTCAAACTTAAAACATCAAAATTCCAAGAATCTAATCAAAGTAAATTAGTAGGAAATGTAATAAGTTTCCCACAGGACGTTGAAGGAATATCAAACGTTTTACCAAATCTATTATCATTTGAAAGAATAAAAGTCATTTTTATTGGCAACGTTTTGCCAAATGATATTAATTATAAAAAATTATTTTCAGTGAATGTAAAAAAAGTATATAATTCTCTTGAATGGCTAAAAAAAAACAATAAATTATATTATGATATTGAAATAAATTATCATATAAATTTTAATCTTGATGAAAATAACATACCATCAAATTTAAAAAAAAATATGATTTTTGAAAATGAACATGAATTTTCCGAAGAAAATTTGCCTTTAAATGAACAAGAAATATTTGACACTTTTGGCTTAGTTAATTCTTCTGCAAGTTTACTTTTAAATGATAAAGACAAAATATTCAAATTATTAGAAATTTTAAGCAAAAACAACAATAAATTACCGTTACTAATTCACCCAATAGATAATAAACCAGTTTCTGAATTTTCAAATCCAATGCTTTTACCTGGATTATATCCATCACTTTTTCCATATGGAATTGGAGGTTTTGATGATAAAAGAAGAAAAGTTGCAATATCAGCAAGGGAGATAACAATTCATTATTTAAATATAAATTGTAACCGATTTCGATTGCACCCAACTTTTATATTCTTTGCATTTAATTTTATTCAACGCCATGAATATTATTCCAATTTAAATTTAGTAACAAAAAAAAAATATTTTAAAAAATTATCAGAACAATTAATAAACTTAACAGAAAATGATCTTAATGATGCAATAAAACATGCATATAATAATAATAAATTAGGAAATGAAAAGCTTGAAACAGTTATGAACCAAACATTTTTACTAGGTAAAAAAATCCAAGGTTCAAAATTCAATTTAAAATATAGACGAAATGAAATAAAATCATACATAATAAATAAAGGCTTACCAAGTTTTTATATAACGATAAATCCAAATGATACAAATTGCCCAATAATACAAATTTTAACATATTCAAATTCACCAAATAATTATCAAAGTATAATTTTTGGCAAAGAAAAAAAAAATTTTAACGATCCAGTAAGTCAAGCCCACCATTTTAATATTTTAATTGATAATATGATTAATTATTTATTTGGGAATAAAAATGAAAATAAAATTGGTTTATTTGGAAAACTTAATGCTTTTTATGGAATGGTCGAGTCCCAAGCAAGAGGTTCTTTACATATTCATTTCTTAATTTGGATAGATGAGCCAGTTGATTTTAATAACTTTCATAATCAAGATTATAAAAATAAAATTTTACAATATTTAAATGGAGTTATTAAATGTAACATTAGTGATTTCAACATTAGTACAAATAATAAAGACATATTAATAAAATCCGATGAAAAAAACCCCAAAACATCTATAGAAATTTTTAAAGGTAATTTTGCAAACGAAGTCATTAAATTAGCTTTGCAATTTAATATTCATAAATGTTCAGATAAATGTAAAAAAAACTATAAAATTAATAAATGTAGATACAAATTTGGTAAAGAAGGAAAACCATTAGTAGATAAAACATTTATTAATGATAAAATGGAAGTAATCTTCAAAAGAGACCACCCGTTTCTAAATAATTATAATCCATATCTTTTAATAAGTTTAAAATGTAACCATGATATACAATGGATTGAGTCATCAAGATCTCATTCATTATCAAAAATGTATTATTTAACTAATTATATAACCAAAAATGGAGTCGGAATATATAATTTTTTATCCTTTGTCCAAGCATATTTCAAAACTAAATCAATAACTGAAAACACAGATCCAAATAAACTTTTTAAAAAAGTATTTACAAGTTGTACAGCACAAACCGAATATTCTGGGGCCCAAATAGCACATATGTTATTTAATTACGGAATTGATGGGACGTATTATGCTTCTGATTCAACAATTACCTTATTTTATCCAACATATTTAAAACAACTAAAACATAATTATCAAGAAATAGAAAATATTTTATCTAATGATGATTTAATCTACATAAATTCAGATTCATATAAGAATTATGAATCAATAGATTACATTTATAGGCCGAAGGAATTAGAAAATATTAGTCTTTATGAATTTGTAGGTGAATATAATAAATTACTTATATCAAATCAATCACAAAAAAATGATGAATGGTTATTTATACCCCTACATCCTCAATACAAAACTCATGCAATTAGAAGGAAAAAATTAAGCCAGATTCCAGTAATATCTGGCCCAACTATATTTTATCAAGAAACAGAAATGTTTTACAAAATTTTATTGAGTTTATTCAAGCCATGGAGATCTATTGGCGACATTTTGAATGGTTATCAAAATTTCACAGAGGCATTTATAAACTATAAAAATAATTTAAAAAATAAAGCTTCAAAGATGTATAACATAATAAATAATTATATGTTATTACATAAAGCACAGGATGACGCAATTAATGAAGAAAATAATGATTCATTAAACAGTGAAGACTCACCTGAAAAGGAATTTTACGAAAAAATAACAGATGATTATGAATTTGTCGAAGAAAATTTAGTCAATATAGATGATAGCTTTATTACTAACTTAACATCAAAAATAGACTATACATCATATACCCAAGAAAAAAATATGGAAATATCATTTGATTATAAAGAAAACAGTATTTTCGAGACATGGAACAAAGAATTAAAAAACAGTAAAACCAAAAAAAAAACAATTTTGTCAGAGTTTAACCAAATTTTAACAAAAGTAAAATTATTAAATTTAAGTATATTAACTCTAGAAGATTTAAAATTATTGTTCGAGTTAAACGAAAAACAGTTTTTAGCAACAAAACTTTTTTTAGAACATTCAATTTCGTGTAGCCAAAACTTAATTTACTTAGGTGGAGATGGAGGTACAGGAAAAACAAGGGTAATTTTAGCAATAAATTTTTACTTTTGGTTCAACAATGAAAATACAAACATAAAAATTGCTGCCTATACAGGAACAGCAGCAAATTTAATTTTTGGAAACACAATACATGGAACATTTAAATTCCAAATTAATCATAAAGAGCGAAATTATTCGAATGTAACATTTAATGATATAATAGATTGGGAAAAAGTGACACAATGCTAACTGATATTGATAGGAGTCTCAGAGAATTAAAAAGATCAAAACAATTATTCGGCGGTATACAAATTTTATTTTCTGGTGATTTTTTCCAGTTACCTCCAGTAGCATCAGTACCATTATACTGTAATTATGATTTGGAAAATTTTAATGATAATAATATAAATCAAGCCCAAGAAAATTTATATGGCAGATGGTTATGGTTACAAATTAACAAAGTTATTTTCTTAGATTTGCAAATGCGTCAAAAAAATGATATTGACTTTGCAAATTTTCTCCGTAGAGTAAAATATGGGGACTGTACCAAAGATGATATTATAAAAGTTAAAGAAAAGATTATAAATAAAAAAACAAAAATTGAATATCCAATTCCGACAATTGTTTCTTCAAATAAATTAAAATTACAAATTATAAATAAAACAAAACAAAAATTAGAAATTGAAATGAACACAAAAATTATATCAATCCAAGCCATAGATTATATCCAAAATCAAAATAATTATGAGAAAACAAACAGTCAAATTAAAAATTTAATAAATGTTTTAGATGATAGTAAAACGGGATATTTAATGTCAGATTTACCAGTCCATAAATCAATCACATATTATTTAACGAATAATTCTTCACTAGAACTTGGACTTACAAACGGAACAACAATAAAAATTGATAAAATTATTATAGATAGC